>JAOXYL010000090.1:17717273-17732035 GCA_028564955.1 Terapon puta
GCTCCGTCAAAACAACAGCTGAGTCTCTGGTCTAACAGGTGGTCAGTGAAACCAGACCACTCGACAAATGCTTTCCCTTTTAACAATTATGCTTTTCTCGCTGATCTCAGGTAAAACTATTTCAGGTTTGCCAGAGGCATCAGCATATTTTTCTCAACAGCTGAGTTAACTGTCTGCGAGGTGATGCCATTAACGTGGCTCTAACTGTGCCTGTTTCATATCATGAGGGAGGGAAAACCCTGCTTGGCACTTTAAATACAGAGTAGATCTAAAAGTTTGCTCTGATAGGATAGAAAGAAGAAATTAATCAGTAATCAGCAATTCTAAGCAATGTGTGAACACTTAGTTTATAATACACTTTTTATTAATGTAGATTCTGTCATCAAGTACAGCTCCTTCTGGATGCACCCATAAACGGAGGCTGGTCTATAACCAGAAAATAAATGACAATATAAAAAAACACAATTATATTGTTTTATATAAATGAAATGGAACAATTAGTGGAAGTTTTTACTGAATGTGTTGATTTTGCTGGTCCCTGTGGACAAAGATGGTAGTGTTTCACCTCCACTTCACTCCGTGTACTTTGATGAAGAAAGTGGGTGTTTAGTCTGATTTTGCTGGAAAATTCGACCCAGTGGCAGGCATTAAGAAAACTATTAGAAACTAATGAAAAGAAGTCAATCTTCTTGTCTTTAGTCTCTATAGGTCATATATAGGGAGAGATATCAGTTTCAAAACTAGATAAACCTCTTATAGAGCTGGTTAAAAAAAAGTGTTACCCTCCAAGTACTTTACTAACAAATGAATACCAGACAAAACCAACAATTATGCCTGTGTTTATGCTACAGATCAGTTAAACTTGTGGGGTTGTGAGATGTTTTTTTTTTTTAATCCCTGTCCGCTAGGTAAATTGGTACAAAAGGTCTGTTATGCTTCTTCTTTAGGTTCCAGCTGCTTACTTCCTGTGTTGAGTCTCCGGACCGCTGATAGTATTGTGTTGAGGTCAGGAAGAAAAGGAAACCAGTGACCGCCACTCCTTCAACAACAGGTTCAATGAGAACAGCAAAAAAGGAGCGAGACAACAAAATGAGTCTTCATCCAACCAAGTAAAAAAAAGAAAACTTTTCCCGAGAAAGCCTGAAATCATCCAGACTTGGTGTTTGTAGTCAGCAGGGACAGACATGAGTAATGCCACAAGGCGGTCAGTTCACATTAACACTACTGGTATTTTGCTTGTGAGTCACTAACAGAGCTGACACACTGCTCGATGGGCAATGGTCGGCAAAAAAAATTGAAAAAACATTACATCTTGCGGTTTGTGCAAGGGAATTTAACTGCTCTTTTCAAGTGGTGACTAGAGAGGTGGCTGCTCGCGGTGGGGAACAGGGTGTCAAACAGATGGAAGCTGGAGGGGGAAAAAAGATGAGTAAGCAGCCAGAGAAGGTCACGCCACACCTGGGGGAGCTGGGGGTGAAGTGCAGAGCTACATCAATAGGTGTTCACATGTTTTACACACTAATGCTTCTCTACATTTAGGTGGAGTGGGGCAGAGGTGGTGGGAAAGTGGTAGGTGGGCCAATGGAGACAGCGGGGCCAGAGCCACAGACAGCTCAAGGCTCTGAATATGCGGTGTAGAAACCAAGTTCCTGTGTGGCTAAATTCTGTTAACCTTTTTGCTTACAGGATACAAGACTTTGAGCCTGGAGCCTTGGTGACATCACTTCCTGTTATGACACAGCGCTCTAAATCTAGCGTGCGTATATAAGCTCTCAGTACGTTGTTGTCACCACAAACAGCTTGCAAAGCACTCTGAATCACACACACTAGCTAATAGCACGGCTTTAAACAGTGGTGTGGCGGAGACAAAACTTCCTTTATCACCAAAATTTTCCATCCCTGAGTATCTGCCATCTATGAGCTGTGTTCAGCCCAGGTATGGCTCACATGCCCCAAGGTGGCATTTTACGAGATTATTAGAGCAAGTCATGTTATTACAAAGACGTACAGAGGTAAAGCTGTTAGCTAGTCTCTGTGTGGGAGCCCACCCTCAGCTATTCCGTAAGTTAGCTGAGGGTGGCACAAATTTAGAAAAAAAAAAGACAAAATAACATTACACTGTTGAACCTCTATCCATTAACTGGTGTCTGCAAAAAAATGTAAACTGGTAACATTAAATTTGAATAACATAAGTTTACATATTCAAACTCTCTGGTGAATTTGTCTCCTACTTTTCCTTGATTCATATTCATCACTCTTTTGGCTTCATTATCAACCTTAATCAGAGGGGCGGACAGATTTGTGGAAGGAGGATGATACAAGAGCAAAGTCAGAATGAAAGCTTGAGATTAGAAATAGTCTGGCACATATCAGCTAACTGTAAGAGCCTGGAAACTCTGAGTACGGCGAACTTCGCTGGACTTATAGTAATGGGTAAAGTATGTGTGTGTCAGTGGGCAGATATCATGAGCTAGATCAGGGTGTGCGACATTTATACCAACAGAACAGTCATATATAAAGGAGCAGAACTGAAGTGAGAGACAGTCCTGCATTGCTGTTTCATCCTGCGAACAGATATCGCTCCAAAACCCAGAGGAACCAGAGTCATCACACTCCTACATCTGATTGAATCTTTCATGGAGCATCTTTTTTGTGGCCTCCACTAGAACCGCTTTCCCCAAGCCGCTGCTGGCGAGCCGAAGAACAAGACGACAGATGTGCAGCTCTCCTTACCGCTGGATGATTAGTCAACGCTGCGCGGTCAAGCCAAAGGATGCCCTGGCCTGGAGATCAGAAAGGCTCGGGCCGTGCGCTCATCCGACCTGGTTAACCTCAAGGAGAGTACTCCCATACTGCGCCTCTCCTGTCACACATCTGTGTCATTTATCATTGTCACTGTGGATCACGAACCATCATCTGTCCTGCACATGCTTACATTACTTTACCCTGGGCCCATCAAGTACCAAATGGTAAGCTAGAAAACAGCAGCTTATTTTCATGATTCTTAAATAGAAGGTCCTCAAAAATTTTGTATTCCAGTTAAAAAATTTACAATAGAAAATTTTGATTTAATAACCGACGCCCAGTGCTATGTCAAGGAACTTCTTAATCTGACGGACAACCAACAGAAAATCTCATCACATGCCCCTCATCTGTCTCCAGTATTTGTCTCCAGTTCTGCTAAATCCCGTGACATCTATGTTTCTGAATGTGTTATGCTGTCGGCAAGGCATCTAATTTTGGTTTTCCGCATCTCTTGACTAGGGGATCTCATGATATGTGCTTGAGCAAAAAGTTATGATCTCAACATTATTACTTATACAATTAACAGCGCTGAACTTCAGAGAACGTCTGGTAACACTCCGTGTCATCATCGTTACATTAGCTTAATGCTGCGGGCTCATTTTGGAGAGTTAGCGTATCGTTCGAGTTCAGAAAAGGAAAAAAGCTAATAATCGGCCACATGGCTCTAATTTCCACATGAAGAGGTCTGAAGTCCCAGATGGCTTCAGAGCTCCAGTTTTTTAATGGGTGTCAGACACACAGTGTGTGCATGTAAGCATGCATGTGCCCAAAAGAGGCAGAAAATAGACAAGAGAGGGGAGAAAGAGAGAGATAAAATGGGAGAGATGGCTTCTCTGTTTTCAGCTAAGGGAAGGTAGCTGTGGAAATTAAGCATATGAGTTTGTTTGAGTAAAATATTTCTTTGAGCTCCACTGTAAAACAGAGCAGGACACTTTAGTGTTAAGTAGCTCTTGCTCCAGGTTCACATGTTCCCCTCAACAGATCTTTTTATTCATTTCCTCACTGGTCTGGCAGTCAAAAACAAAGTTGCGTTATAAAAAGGAAGCCTCTCAGAGACTGAGAATATCACAAAGTCATCCCACAGGAAATCTAAACAGGCTGGTACGAGATGTTCAACAGCCGTCCCTTTCTTTAAAAAGGAAGGTATGGAGTCCAGATGGAGGCTGGAGGCCCTAGTGTAACCCAGAGAGTGATTTGGTATCAGTGCATATACCCTAAGACAACTAAGTGGTACTGCTACGTTTTATCTTGATTGATCTTCAGGCATTTTGCCAGTAATGACCAATCACTGCACTTACAGCCATGATGTGTGTATGTAAATATAACCCAGACGCTTCGATGCCATTATCCCCCAGACACATAACAAGGATGCGAATGTCCCATGCTACCAAACATATGTTGTGCAGGTGTGATGTTGAATGGACAATGGCCAATTGTTTACCCATACCCCAGTGGTTCCTCTCAGGACCTGTATGTGGTGGCTATTGACTCACAGGGGAGCAAGCCAAACAGTGTGCTGACTCCGACCGCTGGGGCCGCAGAAACTAGGAAATCGACTTAAGAACAAGGAGGAGAATGATACCAAATTAGGCCAATGAGAGAAAACGGCTGTGAAGCCTTGACGGTGGCCTCAGAGTCCCCTCAACAAGAGAGTCCTTGTCTTTCTTGCTGTCCGAGCCTCTCTTTCCTCAGTCTCCCTCCGTTTCTTTTGTGCGGCTGTAGTGTTTGTGTTTGTTCACAGAAAATAGCAGCGACACAGAGACTGTGTGACCCAGAGGCGAAACATCCAGAGCACAGGGGCTGGGGGGAAAAAGCACAAGGCCCAGAATAGCCTGTTGTCCCCAAGGGGCTTTTTTGTCCTGCTCCACTCCGTATTACCACTGTCACTCTGCTTTATCGTTTTTCCAAAGCTGAGGGTGCAGACCACAGACTCACAAATAACCCTCAACATCCCAGACTACCTCACCTTTTTCCCGCCATCTCAACAAAGGAAATAACAAGCTGGAAGTTTAAGGAAGGGGGCTCTCTACCACCTCGCCGTGCATCTAACCCAGACTGAGAACCGTCTACTGTCCTGGCTGCTGCGGCCCCCATTACCTGGGGGGAGGGAAGAGGAAGGGGAGGGTCTAAATATAACAATGACCACACAAAGTTTTAGATGCTGGAGTAGCATACTAGCGAGAGAGCCCTCGTTTCCCAGAGTGGCAGCACTTTTTTTCCAGGGGTGGTATGAGGAGGACAGGAATGTCAAGGGAACAGTATTCATATACACAAACCCACAGGACCCTGCAGAGAAAGCCACATTCTCATAAATGGATCCTCTTTCTGGCAAGCATGGAGTCACTGTACTAGCAATGGGGCCAATTCAAATAACTAGTACCACTGCATTATAAAAGATGTGTGAACTCACATTTGAATACAAAGTTGAACTATCAATAATGCATGGTTAAGAAATGCATGAGGGAAATGCACAGTGTCTGGGGAAGTTACATAACCTCACTCTGACTGTCATGTTATTTTTAAATTCCCTGTATCTAACCATTTTCATATACAAAAATAGCCATAAAAACTCCACAAAGTTTTCTGCAAATACGAAGCTCCTTTACTGCACCGAGATGCACATATCGACGGTCATGGATAAGCTCATCAACAACAGCACAAGATCTGATACCCAACACAGCAGCACAGCTCAGCGATGGTTTATTACCATAAATTTTTTTTTAATGGTGGACACATAGAGAGTGTTGCCTAATGGCTGATGTTCAACAAGGACCAAAGTCTAGGCTGGCCTGGAATCAAAACCTAAGCAGAAATTATTCTGGGTTCAATGATGCACGCTTCACTGGTGATATGGTTATCATAGTTTTCATGTTCAAATCATGATTACAAGCATAGAAACAGAGGATTGTGGTGCATGGAAAAGGATCAGCCTTACACTAGAGGGAAACTGTAATTTCACTATGATGTGATGACACAAGGAGGTTAAGTATTTGGAGCAAAAACAAATCTGAAGTGGCATCTAAAAAGGACACAAACTAGAGACTATTATAGAGGGGAAATTCCAAGATGGCCCAGTTAAGCCTTTATATAAATGCCAAAAAATAAACAACTACTTGGGACAGTATCCCATAGAGCTATCAATTCTCTCCTCAGTGGTATGACAATCTACCATCCCAGTGGTGTGACCTAAATTTTACCAACGAAAGAGTGAGCGGGGAATAACTTTGGCTAATTAATCGACAAAATAGCTCATGCAAACTTCATGCTGGTTATTTTTTCTGTGTGTGGCTATCCTATAAATGGTACTAATAATCATGAGATAATCATGATTCACTTTAACCTCTGTCACTTTAACAACTCAATGATACGAATGTTGCTGTTGTTTTTTATTTTCATTATCACTCTTTTTCTTTTCTGTTTATATTGCTTGATCAAATATTTATTCTATTCCTATATTTATTTTCTTTTAATATCTTGCTAGCTTTGTATTTATATTAGCTTTGTATTTATATTCTATTCTGCTATATTCTTTTTTTTTTTTTTAGTGTTGGGCTTGCACCAGGACCAGGGTAACTAATTTCGTTCCATCCCATGTTTAAAATGTGTTGAAATGACAATAAAGAATCCTTGAATATAACCATCAGATATATCATGAGCATAGTTTAGATCCACTGGCTGGATCTTGTGTGGTGTTTGCATGTCCACCCCCTACCTCCTCCACACAGGGTGGTGAATGGGAAAACCCAAAATAGCATGTAGGTGTTAATGTTAACATGACTATAGTTCTGTAAAGTGTGTGTGCTGAGATGGGCTTCTGACCCTAACCTTGTTACCCTGGAAAAGCAAGATAAGCACACGTGCTATATTTCCAAAACATGTGAAAAGAAAGACAACACTAAAATTCTGAAAGGACATCTCATGAGTCACACAGCAGGCCTAATGCCTCTCTGTCTCCTTTATGGTAGGCAAAAGACTTCACTATCTGGTGCGTATTGTGACACTGGTGCGTTTGTAGGCCTTTGACGTCTATCATAAAGCCGCTATTCAAGCAGACAACAAGGGCTATTGATGCCTCTTTGCTGAAATAATATTACCACAGCAGAATACAATGAAGGTTACCGACTGTTGAGCGTTACGAGAGAACCGTAGCTGGACATGAAATATGGCTCAAAGTAAGAAGAGATTTAGTGACAATAAAACTATTAATTGAATTGAAATTATGTTTTTCATGAGCTGAGTACTGTCAACCTAACTACCTTGATTTAGTCAGATAAGTAGGGACTTGCTGTTGACTAATGACCAACTCAGAGTGCTGAAGAAGGGGTAATGCTTGCGACTGAGGCACATTCACCAGCATAAAAACAAAATAAGGGCTCACATGCTCTGCCTCACACGTGGCTCACATCCTGCTGGCATCAGACGGGGCAGTCAGATCATTGTTCAAGACCACATTCAACCGCCTGAAAGCTTTCTGTAAAAGCTCAGTTCACACCAGTTTCTTAAAGTAGAAGTAGGTCCAACTGAATTCAGCTTCTCAAAAATCAAAACTATGGAGGCTTTTGATATGGCGATGACAAAAATATAGTATACAAGTATACAAGGAGGAAGGAAACCTTGTACATCAGCCCACTGTCTGAAAAGTTTCCAGGTATCAAAAAAAAAATTGACACCACCGTGAAAGGTAAAGAAATGCTGGATGGATGGGCCTCTCACATGCTTCTCATCACACAAAAGAACAGCAACGGTGCTGTCACCTTTCCGTTGTGGGGCTTCCTCCTCAAACCGCAAGCACTGTGTCACACACACCAATGTGACACAAACCAAACACCATAGCAACAGTATAAAAAAAGAAAACCCACAATACTCCATGTCATGCCCATGCTGTCATGCTGTAAGTTTGTGAACATGTGAAAGATGTGCAGAAAAGTAAAAAAAAAAAAAAAGCCTCTAAAATGACTTGCACTGAGATTATCAGATTGTGTCCATCCTTAAGCAGAGGACTGGAAACATGCACAGCGGCTCATTCGCGAGACCGTTATCAGCCCCCTTAATCTTCTTTCACCAGAATTGCTGTACGTCAATTAATAACATATTTGTATTAATTTGTCACCAACGTGCACATCTACTGTTTCACACTGAAAACAGAAAAAAAGAGATAAGGGAGGGAGGGCATGACAACTGACATTGAAGCCATGACCAGCAGACATCTGGCAGAAAGCTAAATCCTGCTGGAGATGTTGCACTCAGACTGTCTGCAACCTCCCCCCACATCCAGCATGAACCAGTGAGACACCCAGTTAGCCATCCGAGAGGGGAGATGGCATGACACACGGGCAGGGACTGGCCTACTTCTGGACTCTGGAGCATCTGTTTGTCTGTGTGGGGCCAAAACCTCCTGCAACAGCGTTTAAAAAAAGCATGCGGTGCAATTTCTGAGACAAGCGTGGCTCCTGATTCTTGACACTTGTCTCTTGCCTGCTGTGATCATTTGAAAAAAAGGCGGAACTGGGCGTCAAGATTGAACCAGATTGGCGTCACAGAAGGTCGAGCAGCAAAGCAGATATGTTTTTAGTGGATAAACAGCACATAAACTGAGGGCAGAGAAAAGGAGAACACTTTTAGTAGCGTTGTGTGTATTTTAACAGCTGGAAAAAAGCCCAGAGTGAGGAGTGGCGCAAAATCAGAAATTCCCCCGGAGAAGCGCTCATTCACTGTCCAGACCGCAGGCTGTTGCCATCTACTCTGACAGTAAGAAGGTGTTTGTTCCCGGAATAATAACAACAATCAGCAGAGACCAAAATGTATAAATAATGATATATATATCACGTGCTCACAGGAGCGCTGTCTAACATTACCCGGGGGCACACGCACGAGAGCAGCCGTTACAATTAGCAGGTATCGCCTCCTTTTAATGACCCGCAGCGGATTGGACAAGTTGTTTTTTATGTTTATTTTCAAGAGTGAGGAGATAAAGCGGACAAATACATCCAGGGGGACTTGTCCATTGTGGTCGCCCGCGTGCAAGCCTTTCCTTTTGAAAAACAGTGAAGTGTTTGGAGTAAACATTAGAGTAGAGACGCTAACGTTCAGCTCCCGTCGTCGCTCTCTTACCTTTCGGAGAGACTTCCCCTCTTCTTCTTCGTCTTCTTCTTCTTCTTCGTTGTACCTACAGGTCCAGTCCGCTATTCTCATCCTCTCCCCTCGCCGTCCAGTTGAGCCGTCACCACGCTCCTATCGATTATCGTCTCTGAAAACAGTCCTGCTGGTCAAACGGACTCACCGCCCCTCACCTCCGCGAGCTCCACCACATGCCGCGAGCTGGCTGCAGCTGTCTGACGCGCGGCGGCAGCAGGAACGCGACAGCGCACGCGCGCGAGCATCGACGGGAGGGCGCGCGCCTCGCTGAGGGGAAGTTTGAGGTTTGAGTTTGATGCGCGGCTCGAAACACGGTAAGACATCACATTGACCGTGTGGCTTTTACCAACAGGAATTATAAAACTGACCTAAATTAAAATAAAGAATTAAAAAATAAAGTTTAAAATGAGTCAATGAGCAGGAACATCTGCAACCGACGCGGTGAGTTGGTTGAATGCTGTTTAGCTTGTAACTTAATGTGAAAGCTAATTTGTATTATCCTGATACTTTCATGATGTTTAGGCAGTTTGTAAGCACTTGGTGACTTTTTCACCCGAAAATAAATCGCTCCAATCAAGTTAATCGGATGAATACAGTCTTTGACATAAAATAGTCGCGCTGCGCCCCCTGTTGGATTGACTGTAGACATGCAGGTGATACTGGTACATATACGTCTTTATACAGCTGTGTATAAAGACGTATATGTATTTTTCTTTATATATACACACAGTGGGTTTCACATTCAAGTAATATGTCTTTATTAGTTGGCTTAAGTAATATAAACATGGCAAACGTACTTCAGGTCAGGATTACAAATTCAGTGTAAAATAGAGTGTTACAGCAATATCAAAGTTACTCAGCAATATCAAAGACTGTAAAATTAAAATAGCAAGACAATATCAGCAATATGGCTGTTGTGATATAAAAGTGCTCAAATAGTTTTCCATTAATGTGAAAAAGTTCATAGTATTAACTTTAATGAATATTTCCAGTGTACAAAGGCAAAGTCTGAAAGAAAAACACATTGCTTGTTTGTGCTTTCCATTAGTGTGACATGTAGACATGTAGGGTTGGGTGTGTGGAGCCAGTGTCAGTGGTTCTGGACCTTGTTCGGCTCTAAAGCTGTTTGACTTTTAGGGCCTTAAAAGAAAGCAAGGTGTACTTTTAATCTCCATTGGTGGTTATGGGCTTAATGTGGACATAAACTGATATTCTTCCTCCTCAGGTGGTTAATTTGAGTGGCAGTTGTGACCCTTTAATCTGACCCTCCCACAGAGGTGTAAAAAATTCAATAAGTAACAGAGAAGTGCAGTGCAATTTAATACAAAACCAAAATCTGCTGTTGCCCTTGCCCTTGAGTCTTGATCCATAGTCTGCCGTTTTGTGCAATGGTGCCTCCCTGTGTCTGAATGTACATTTAACCTCGTGCTGCTGTTTCCCTTGGTTTTGAACAAATTTTCCTTCTTTACCTTTGAGTGTTGTCATGGGAGATATTTGACAAGTCTAAGTAGGAATATGCACAGGCATAAACGATGAAGGTAAATGACGACTGACATATAGCTGCTTCGATTTCAGGTTCCTGGTGTTGTTCATGCTGACTCACAGTCTGTTGTGAGAAAGCATATTTTCAGGCCCTTTTCCCAGCAGACTGTTTGACTATGTCATGGATGAAAGCTCACATTTACTTAATGATATAAACAATGGTTACATTCCATCAGGCTGTCCTCACACCACTGAGCAGGATCAATACCAGAGCCCTGAGACACATGAGTGGAATGCAGCCTTTATTAATGGTAGCAATTAGGGGTGTGCATTTCCTAGTATCTGGGAATTTGATTTGTATCACAACTCGAACCCGATATATCATGATTCTAAACTATAAGACGATTGTTGTGATTTTTAAAATGACTTCAGTAACAACTAATCAGTAAACTAGTGCACCTTCATATGAATTATGTTCATTTGTATAAAATTTATTTATTTGAAATGCCAGAACAATGAGCACTCAACTCAACTCAACTGTACCAAACAAGTTGTAGACTGTGTCATGTTTGAGCAGGCTCTAAAAAATATTTTTAAAACTTTTGTGTTTTAAGAAAATAAAGTGCAATTTATTTTCAAATGTGCTAAAATACATTAGCAGGATGCTGGATTAAATGTGTTAAAAAACCATCAATACTAAACAGTATTTCGCCATGTTGACACTTTTGCTCTGTGCTCTAAATTCCATGAGACTATAGTGTAAAGAAGTTACCCCAGGTTTGAGTTTGAGTGCAGCACAAACGTAAAAGGGTGCAATGAATATTTCCACAAAAAAATATATGTATGAAAATCAATTTGGAATAGAAAGTAATTTTACGATATATCACTAGTAGCAATTAATCCTGTCATGACACATCGAAATGTCTGTCTTTCCACCACCTCACAGGCCTCTCCACTTACATGTGGTTGATTTGACCTCTGTTGTGTCATTGAGTAGAGCAGTGCTGGGGATTTATTTAAGGTCTTTATACTTCATAAAGGTCAGGCTGTGCCATCCTCAAAGGAGCAAAAAACACAGAAGCCTCCAGTGCCTCAGGTCCCGTCAGCAGCACCTGTAGCTCTGTTATGCTTTGCTACGTTGTTTTTGGCAGTACTGGCACTTGTGACTCAATGTGAGCAAGTCATTGTTGGCCTGCATAAAGTCAGGAGGGACCCCTAGGGATAGAAAGACCTCTCCCAGTGAAGGTCTTTGCCGGCAGAACAAATAGAAATCATCTGGCAACATCAGAGAAAGCATATGACTGTCTACACACCCTCCTCAGGCAAACAGTGCAGTGAGCAGCTGCACAGAAAAGCGGGAAGTAACTAATAACATTTAAGCAGGCTGCAGTTCATTAATGTCATGCCAGGTCCTTTTCTGTTGTGGCTCATGTTGCCTGATTGTCTTTACAGTGCCTGGATTGGACATAGAGAGAAAACCGGAGATACAATAGTATAATCATTTAAAGCCTTGGCATGTTAAGTTCTTACTATTATAGCATGTCACAACAATTGCCAAAATATGCCCTGCTGTATTGTTATATTGCTTTTGGTAATCAGATCATTTATGAGGTTACAATGTGTCCAGCATGTCCTGACCCAGAGGATGTACTCTTCATTGGCTACCATAAATGGTCAATAGGATAATGTGTGTACTGTGAAAGGGTATAAATCTGTGAATTACCAAAGATTTTTGGCATGCATCTCATACCATGATACCATATATAATATTTCTGACTGCAGCATATAATTATAGCAAATGTTTCACATCAATGAGTGTGGTTTCTTTTTGTGATAGGAGAATTGAAGTATGTTGATTGAATTTGCTGGATTAAAAAACAGACATGCCAACATCTCCATTTATTTCCACCATAAATTACTATTTCACCATATATGTCATATTGTGATTAAAATACCTAACATAACGATGGATGATCTGACAATAACCTACAACCTGGGTACATGATGTACTAGGTAAACGGAGTAGTGGGTATGTGGAGTACTGGCTACGTGAAGTATTAGTACTGGGTACATGGAGTATTAGTTAGATATAGTACTGGGTACACAAAGTACTGGGTACATGGAGTGCTGGGCACATGAAATGCTCCGAGTGTCTGTGATGCCCAGTCTCGTGTCTTTCCATTTGTTACCTGCTGTCCTCATTCAACCCTTTTCATAATATCAGAATATGACAGAGACCTCTGGGGGGCGCTGTTTCTGCCGGGTGGTTGCTCTGAAGCTCGGTTAAAAAAAAAGAGGAGGGGGGCGGCTATGTGTACAAGTGTGCTCTCATTCATGCACAGTGTATAGCAGTCCTCGCCGACAGACAGGCCGCGTCACATCCTCGTCAAACCCAGAGCGCTCTCCTCTCTCAGCCTGATAGGAAGGAAGGGTGAGTAATGATTCTCTCTTTTCCTCAGCACTGACTCTCTCTCGGTACAGTTTTGGAAGTATCTGTGCAAATATGGCTGCAGGGGGGTTGAAGGGAAAAAAACACTCTCCGCCGGTTAAACAACAAAAGAAAACCCCGTGAAATCCATGGTTACCTGCGCGCGGCTGTGTCACTGTTGCATTTCCTTGTCGGCGCCGCGCTGCGTTTACATGTCGTGCGGTTCATTTTCTCTTCTTCGTTTTGACTTCGCCGGGCGGGTTGCGTCGTTTTGTCCGGCCTGCGACAGTCATAAATTAAGTTTACAGACAATTCTCGACTCATCAAAGTTGAAACTCGGCATCGAAAGGGGGAAAACTGCAAATCGCGCCCACAGCCGCCCGTTTGCGTTTTTAAAGAGCTGGTTGTGAAAATGCATGGCGAAGAAACCGCAGCTACATCAGACATTTAACCTGTGTCAGCATCACTTTTTTGTGTCGATTCAGACCCGGTTAACACTTCTGCGTTGTTGTTCACAACATGAATGTAGGCAAAAGTCCAAATAAAGGTCATTCATGGACACCCACCCGGCAGCTCTGTCACAGCACACACAGCTCAGTTATGCAGTAATAACAAACTACAGTGTGTGTGTCTGACAATGGCCTGGGAAGTGTAATAGGAGCAAAACAGACATTTAGGAAAGGTAGGTGAGTGTGTGTTGCTGTCACCTGGCAGTGAAGGTCACAAGCCGGTCTGCCAAGGTGTCCTTTTTATGAGGGCATCGTAGTAGTTGCCATATCACACTTTTGTTTATTTACAAAGTGGCTGGTTAGTCTGAGAAATAAATAAATAGCATGTAGCCTTGTGTCACCGAGGCTTGCACACTAGTGACCCCATTTCTCACAGACCACGTGGGTAGGACACTTGATATAATGCAAGGAAAAAAAATGTAACCTACATATGCTGATCGTTTAAACCGCGAGTGTCTTTGTGTGTGATGTTTAATGGATAAGCAATGGCAGCCGGGAAAAGGGTTAATGAAGTGGATGATGTGGCGTTTGCGGTCTGAATCCAAATGCAGAAGGGCAACATTTAGTGCATTAAGGCTGGTGGGGGTAGTTGACATAATTCATTGACGTTAGACAGGGGTCTTCATCTGCTTTTAAATGTAGGGGGAAAATGTAAAATCGCTAAATCACAGTGTCCAAAACAAGCGATATGTTTTCGTTGTAAACAGAAATGGTTATGCATGTTGGCGCTGCAGGGTTTGTGAGTACTATTTTTGCGGTTATAGCCGGTTTCCAAGCGGCGCAGTGCTGCGACCTTTCCCCTAGTTTCTCCTGCATAGGGTGGATCATGTGATGTTGGAGAGCAGCTGGGGGAGGGGACTGGCTGCTCAAACGCTGCTCTGTGGACTCTTCGCTCTTTCCGAGGAGTGCGAAACACAGAAACGACGTGTCCTGCTTTCAGAGTGCGCCTGTTCAGTGAAATAAAAATGGACCTCGTAACCAAAAGGAAGAAGAAAAACACGTTGTTTTGTGAAGAGTGAAGTAAAACATTACAGGAGAAGCGTCGTTGTAGAATAAGGGGAAAAAAACAAACATGTGAAAGCCTAATAAAGAAAAGCATCAGCATGGGATGCCAAACATCTATTTAGGCGTTAAAAACATAAGGCCAATGTGAGACACAGATTACTTGAGACTGAACCAGTCGTTTTAGGCAGGTACTTTGTACGTATGCTCACACGGTGGCTGTATTTCCGACAGCAAGTGAAGGCATCTGGAAACAGCGTGTCTCTCACAGCGTTTCCATCACAGTTTCATCAACCAGGTGACTTTAGGTCTTCAGGTCGTATTACTTCCTCTTAAACTAGACATGCAGGTTATTGTGTACGTTTATAATCTCTGCCATATTCATTAAAGCAAAGAGCATC
>JAOXYL010000090.1:17735508-17770966 GCA_028564955.1 Terapon puta
TGTGTGTGTGTGTGTGTGTGTGTGTGTGTGTGTCCTGCCAAGATAAGTGATTCATGATTCATTATTTAATGCGACATTGCTAACTTTGGACTGGGCCAAGTCGGGCAGCCACTATATGACTTTTAAATTGTGTAACCTTTTCATTCTGGTGGTGTTGTTGTTGTTGTTGTTGTTGTTGTTGTTGTGTACACTGTTAAATCGAATTGGTCAAGTTTGAAATTGTAATGACTTGCCTTAACACTATATCAACTCATTTTTCTTTTTTTTTTCCTTTTTGGCCCAATACTATTTTACGGCATCATATGTAATCTTCCCATTAAGCTCCAGTGATTTTAATTTACCAAACTGTGTAAAGTGCTAATCTGCTTCTCTTCTGTGTTTTTGTTCTACTCGCTCCGTCTACAGTCGATATATGTCAACAGACAGCCAGAAGATAGTTGGAGGAGTTCTGGTGGGCACCGGCCTGTGGGTCACCATAATCATGATCATGAGGAATGTCCTGAAGTGCCTGTTGTCGTGGCACGGCTGGATGAATGCACGCCATGGCTCTGTTTCCTGGTCTACTCGCGTGTGGATGGTGAGGCAATGAAAGCTCTCCTCTGTTCAGTTCACATCGAAGCCCATTTATACAGGAATGTCTTGGGCGATTCTTTTCTGCACAAGCAGTTATTTATGAAAGAAATCGTAACAAATTGTTCAAGTTATGTGTTTATTCTTACGTGCAACCCTTTTAAGGTTAACCCACTGGTTAAGTGTTTGCACTTTGCCTCACACTCTGCTGGTTTCCAGGTGAAATAGAGTGTAACTTTGAATTTCCGCATGCCCCCTACCCCCCCTGCCCCTTATCTGCTCTGCTCCTACAGCTATTAGTGAAGGTGTTCTCGGGCAGGAAGCCAATGCTGTACAGTTTCCAGAACTCCCTGCCACGGCTACCTGTTCCCTCTGTCAAGGACACCTGCAGAAGGGTAATTTCCACCTTTTGCTTCATTTCCTGTCTGAACCGGAACTTTATGTGCACACCTCTAAAATTTGCAGCTTTATGAAATTGGACCCTCTAAAATATTCTGTGAATAACTAGTCGAGATAAAAGACATTTAATACTATTGGACTGTAAACACTAATGTCTGTCTGTGATGCAACATAGTCAAAGGCAGCGAGCAAGTGCTTGGTTTCAGCGCTGAAATACCACTCAGTGTCAGTGCTACGTCTAATCTGTACAACCTTTTAGTAAGAGTGCAAAGAGAATAGGCACAAGCACCAAAAACAAAAAGCACAGTAAGGCTTGATTTGTTTCAGTTCAAATATTTTTCTCAGGTCGTTTTCTTTGACCCTTGACTGTGTGTGTTTCCAGTGACAGAGCTGCTAAACAAACCTGTCATTATCTGCCAGGCCAGAAAAACTGGTCATCTGTTCTTTCTCCCCTATTTGTTGTCCCCTTATTTAAAACCAGTGACCCTTTGCTTCACTCTTTGTGACTAACCACTTATCTCTGTTGGCAGTACCTGGAGTCAGTGCGCCCACTGATGGATGATGAGCAATTTGAACGAATGAAGGGCTTGACTAAAGACTTTGAGAAGAACCTGGGACCCAGACTGCAATGGTACCTCAAGCTCAAGTCCTGGTGGGCTTCCAACTATGTGAGTTAGAAAGCATTCCTTCCACTCTTTCTCTCCTTTCTCAGCTCCTTTGTCACCGTTCTGGACACAGGCCTAGATCTTGAATTTGCCTCAAACTGTCAAGAAAAGCAGCGTGTCTAATAATGTCACCCTCTGTTCCCTTCTCCTTTCCCACTCTTTGTGTTGCACAGGTCAGCGACTGGTGGGAGGAGTACATCTACCTTAGAGGCCGCGGGCCCATCATGGTCAACAGCAACTATTACGCTATGGTAAGGCATCAAATAATTCTAATTGATAGCTAGATTTAGAAAACTCTGAATACGTCTTTATGGTGTGCCACAAGTCTAATCTGGCTAGTCACAGCTGGTAGCAAATGTTTTTCTATGTAAGGTAAGAAAACACACCCCTCCCACCTGCGTGTTGAAATATTCTCTATGACAGTGTCTTAGGGGAACTCATTACAGGTACAGTCTCTCTGTCTTGGGATTTCAGTATCTTGCCTGGCAAAGCTGCTATCACTGTATTACAATGTGTCTTTACTTAGTAGGCAGTTTGATCGCTCCAAATCTGTGTCAGATTTGTGATCATGGACTCTGTGAACTCAACAGGATTGCTGACGGTCTATGAAAGGGAGTCTGACACAAGTCCACAGCTCCCCCTGTTTGTTTCTCCTTGAGTGAGTGAGACAGTGGGCAGGCATGAGTCACTGCTCCCAGAGACACTGAACTGTGGGTCTGTTTAATGGGATAGATCATAGCACCAATACCAAAACGTATGGCCCACAAAAAATTGGAGCTCTGCCATATTACAAAGGCACTGCCCTTAAAAGAGGTAAACCTGGTGTGGGGTCAGTGGAACAACACTCAGCATGCTTGAAATAGCAGGTCAGGATAGCCACAGTATGTATGTGTGCATATAGTCCTTGACCAAAATAACAACAAAGATATAGATGGATCATAGTGTGACATTGTGTTCAGGGTGTATTTACGTCACGCCTCATTCCTCATGTTTGTCCAGGACAGTGGATATGTTGGATGATATGACTGGCCATTAATTTATTACTCTTAATTTCCCCTTTTTGTCCAGGATTTCCTGTATGTGTTTCCCACCTCCATCCAAGCGGCTAGGGCAGGTAATGCCATCCACGCCACCATGCTCTACAGGAGAAGACTGGACAGAGCCCAGATCAAACCAGTGAGTATGGAGCCTCTCTGTCTTCCTGTTTCACTCTCAAAATGATTTTGTTATACTGAAGTTAATCTGCAGACATTGTGTAAGCAGCCATATAAACAACATTAGTCAGACCATATCAACACTATGTAAATGTTTAACTTTCCGTTTGAATTTATGATTTATTGATCAATATTTGTTATCGCTGTGAGTTTGTCTTATCTCTTACAACCCTTTCTTGTGTACTCTAGCATAAAGGTTATTATCCACAGTCTTACCAGTGATTACTTAGATAGTTGATATTGTCCCTAACTTGCTCTTGGCTAACTCTTACTTTTGAATGAGCCATGCACTGTGCTTTTTTTCGCTTGTTTTACTGATGTATAACTGCGACTGCCAGCCAAGCGAAATCACAAGCATTTTCTGAAGCCCTCATGAATGCTGGTGATTTATACTGACACACATTAGTGTCTTCTTTTCCAGCTCCTCCTTTTCCTTTTACCAACCTGCATGTTGCCCGAGTGCAAATAGTTTTTTGCATTTGCACATTCCTGACATACACTACACACAACAGGCCCATCAACACATCGTTGACACATGTTGATCTCTCGCAAAGATAGACTGTATGTATACAAACAATGCATGAGCTCGCTTTGTTACACACTCACATTCAGTTGTCTCTGTTTTACTGTTTTGTCCCTTCGCTGTGTCGGACGCTGCGTTAGATATACTTGCTGGCAAACAAGGTTCCTCTGTGTTCGGCTCAGTGGGAGCGGATGTTTAACACCACCCGCGTCCCTGGTTTGGAGACAGGTAAGAGGAGGGCACATCTCCGCCGTGCCCTCTGACCCCACCCTCTACCCTGTGACCCTAGCTATTGCCGTGGCAACAGCCATTGGAAACCCTGACTCCTAGCCTCATTCTCAACAGCACAGCCCTGGAACAATCACATCTTATTGGCTTCTAGATTTATTTTGGGCATCTGTTTGGAAAGTCCAAATACCCAAATTCTGTTAAGGGATCTGTTCAGTGTAAGTGTCAACAATTCTGTACAAGTACTACATTAAATATCAGGGCATTGCTGGTGACATTGAGATAGCAGGCCACTGGTTTCTGGACCCTGATCATGGCTCCCTCTCTGAGGTCTCTTCTGCTCCTTCAGACTGCTTACCATGCCAATCCTCATCACTCCCTCTCCGCTCCATCCATGCTGCTCTCCCTGTAGGCATGTGTCTGCTGCCGCTCTCTGGGGATTTTAGTGAATTAGTTTGTCATCTCTCTGTGTTTGACTCTCCCCTTTTACGTTTCAGCTCATGCTCCTACACACTATTCCCATGTGCTCAGCCCAATACGAGCGTATGTTCAACACCAGTCGTGTCCCAGGTGTAGACACAGGTAGAGTCCCTAGCTGTGCTGCCTTCTCCACACTACTCTACTACTGCACTTCTCCTTGAGACATTTGTCCGTGTGGTTGAATTGAAAATAATTTGACCTCTGTAGATTAATAATGCATGTGTGCTTGTCTGTGCACATTAAGAAGAAATCTGCATGTAACTCAAATCCAGTGTTTGAGTTTGAGAAGGTAAAACAACGATAATGTTAAGGTGTAAAGGTAAGATGTGGAGAGTGTTTTTAAAAAAAAAACTATATAAATACATATTAAATGTACTGTTTATAAAGGTAAATCAAATACTGCCATCGGTAGTATCATCTGGGTGGTGTTCATGGGCATATATTATCTAAAAGAGGGCAGCAAAACTGTCTTGATATACTTTTTCAAGCAATTGAAACAAAAACTTTGTTGATACGTGAGACTGAGTTTTGCTGTTCAGTCGTAGAAGAACCAACTGGAGTAAAATGCATGTCAGTGTGAAAAAAATTTGCTTGATATTATGCTCAGTCCTATAACTAAGGCAGGACCAGTTCAGTATGAAAGCTCAGGTATCAGGTCAAGTGTACATTCATTAACATCACACACTTTAACAGACGGCTTTTATTTCTCAAGCCGAAGAGGGCAGGAGATCCATTTTTAAGTTAAATGGAAAGTAAAAATAAAAATTGGTGACATTCAGACTTTCCCCCCATTAATTACAACTTTTGGATCACACAAAAGTGAAACTTTACCAGATTTCAAATTTAGATTTTGTATTCTGAGTTTGAAGTTTGCCTGTCAGGTTGTAGATTTTTTTTTTATTTTTTGAAACCCTAGTGATGTAGTGTAGTGTTAAGGAGTCTGTTTTTCTCTAAGAATAAAGAGATATAGGCATATCTAAGACTTATCTTTTTTTCTGAAGTCAGTACAGTTACATAATGGACTTTTGGTACACGGCTGAAGGTGTCTGTGCTGTAAGAGGAAATGTAGTAGGTTAAGACTTACCTGGATATGAGGTGGTTTTTGTTCTTGTGGTTCTTCCCTGCGTAAGTATCCTCTCCTTTGTCTCGCCCATAACAACAGCAGTGTTTGTTTAAACATCACCTAAACAATATGACTTTGTATCAAAGATACTTGGTTTCTCTTGGTTGTACACAGTGCTGTTTAAACAAACATTGCTCCAATTCATTGTGCTGCCCTGTTCCCAAATTACTCTCCCTTTTCATCTCACTTCCTGCACTTCCCATTTCAAGCTGCTTTAGTTTTTGAATAGCTCCTCCCATTGTATAGTATTACTTTGAATTCAGTTGTTTTTTTTTGTTTGTTTTGTTTTTACACTCAAATGAATAGAGCTTCATAAGAATAATTTTCAGAAAAATAAAAGAACCAGCCCTGGATAGTGTGGATATCACTTCATTTTACCTCTGGGAACAAGAACTGGTTACTAACCCTTCTATTGCTCCCTGAAATAAAATGCTGTGATATGTACACTCAATTTGAACAGCTGCCTTCTTTTTTTGTTTTTAATAGAAATTCTTATTAACTATTTTAAATTTCAAATTCAGTGTACGACCCCTGACACCTACGCTCCTCCAACTGTCTTCTCTTTTTCTCTCTCCTTACCATTGGCGGCTTTCTCCCAGACATCCTCCAGCACATGAACGAGAGCAAACACATAGCCGTGTACCACAAGGGCCGGTTTTTCAAAGTGTGGATGTTTTACGACGGGCGGCTGCTGTTGCCACGGGAGATTGAGCAGCAGATGGAGAGGATCTTGGCTGACAAGTCGGAGCCCCTGCCAGGAGAGGAGACGCTCGCTGCACTAACTGCAGGGGACAGGTGGGTGGCATTTCAGTGAGCTGCAGTCGATACTGATAAGGCCTCTCAGTTAATATGTATTGTAGCAGCACAGGAAGTAAGCACGGAGATAAATATTGATTGGAATAATGTGTCCCAAGGTGGATTCAGTAAAGTAATATAATATAAAAAAGGTTGCACACAAGGTAAGTACAGAGCAGAACTGCAGTTTGCAGATGAAAAATAAACACTGTGACAAGCTGTGTGATGGCAACACTGCTCTGTTTCTAAATTATTGTTTATAATTTCTTCTTGTCCAACAAATGTGCTGATCAGCTAAAATCGCCAAGTAATCTCAGCACAGACAGTGTACTGGTGTTGGTTAGGTGCTGTAACAATGACAATGAGTGTTTTGAGGTTAGGGAAGGGCTGCGACCACAGAAATGCAAGAGAAGCGCTGTCCGTCCCTCTTACACTGAGAACCTTGTACATGCTAGTTAAGAGGAGGCTCGACTCTTGTAAAGCAATGTCTCTGAATTAAAGGCCCTTCTTTGACGTTCTGCAGGACCCCGTGGGCCAAGGCTCGTGAAACTTTCTTCAGCCGTGGTAAGAACAAGCAGTCTCTGGACGTTATTGAGAAGGCAGCCTTCGTTGTCACCCTTGATGACACAGAGCAGCGCTACGATCCAGAAAACCCTGTCAAGTCTCTGGACAGTTATGCCAAGTCCCTGCTTCACGGAAAGTGCCATGACAGGTGGGCCAGACAAAGCTTTATATATTTTCTTTATTACTGAAGACTTTGCAACACAAGTAAACTGACGTGTATTATTTTCATTCAGGTGGTTTGATAAATCCTTTAACCTGATAGTCTTTAAGAACGGCACCATGGGACTGAACGCAGAGCATTCCTGGGCTGATGCTCCCATCATTGGCCACCTGTGGGAGGTACGTCACAATCATTTCTCTGCAATGAATTTCAAATGTTTGTATTAATCCATTTTATAATTCTGTCATATAGAATTAATTGAGAAATTGATATGTCAGTTTATTTATGGATGGTATATATGATTTCTCTTTTTCTTAAAGAAAAATAAGAAGTTTTAGCTCAGCAATCTGAATTTACACATTAGAATGAAAAAAAATCTATAAGCTATATAAGTTTGTCATATTAAAATTTGACTCTGCATTGCAGCATGTGCTTTCCATGGACCCTGTTAAGCTGGGATATGATGAGGATGGTCACTGCCGAGGACAGCCCCACCCCAACCTGCCAGGACCTCAGAGGCTGACATGGGACATCCCTGCAGAGGTAAGGGCTGGTTTATGCTCAGAAAAGGAAAAAAAGTGTGTATAACTATTCCAAATGGGCAGGAAATCTGTTGGAAGCAGACAATCATCATATACTGTCATCATCATATCATCATATACTAGTCTCATGCCTGATTTTTGATGTTCATAGACCTTGACTTCCCTCTGCTGGTAGCGTGAGCAGTCTGCACCAGTGTTAGTGTTTTATTATTTAAATTCAGAGATGTAGAGCAAGGACTGTTGGGTAATGAATGTTTAAAATTTAAAAAGTGACAGTATGATAACTAATGTTAGTTTGTAAAGTGCTAAAGCCACTAACATATATTTTATTACTCTAAGCTTTCCTAATAAATATACTGTTTTATAAACATGTTGTCAGCTGTCCAAGCTGCATCTGCTGTGTCTAGCATATTATTCTGTCCCTTCCTCTAGTGCCAAGACGTCATCCAGACCTCTCTGACAGTGGCCAGGACTCTGGCTGATGATGTGGACTCTCACATTTTCCCCTTCAATGACTTTGGCAAAGGTCTGATTAAGAAATGTCGCACCAGCCCCGATGCCTTCATCCAGATTGCCCTACAGCTGGCCCACTACAGAGTAAGAGCACACACTGTTCCCTCAGACATCCCTCAAGTTTTATGACTTAACAACATTTAGATGTGTTTATTTTATTTGTCACTTGGTAGTCTTTGAATTCTGTGTTAATAATAATAATTACTAATACAGCCCGGTCACATTTCTCTAAACCTCCAGCAGAGGGCAGTCACAACTTTCCTCATCGTCACAAACACAGTCACTGTTTTATTAAAACACTGTCCAGGTTTAGTTATATTTTTTTAACAGAAAACAGCACAAAGGGATAAAAAGGATTTTTGTCAAGTTTACACTTGCTGCTTCACATAATGAAATACGCCACTTCACTTCTGTGATTCTGAACATGTCAAACGATGCCGACTCTTTCTGTCTCTCAACAGGACAAAAAGAAGTTCTGCCTGACATACGAAGCCTCCATGACACGTCTGTTCCGTGAGGGCCGAACAGAAACTGTGCGCTCCTGCACCGTGGAGACCTGTGCCTTTGTTCGCTCCATGATCAGAGATGAGACGGTGAGGCTGAACAGCAGCAACACACCACGCCCGAAATTACAGTGCCACTCTCAGTCATGGATTGTTAATCCAGTTTGCAGATTGTGGCCTTCTGTTGTCTCTCATATTAAATTTTTTTTATCTCTCTAAACTGCTCAGAGAGAAGAGCGTCTGAAGTTGCTCAAAGTGGCAGCAGAGAAGCACCAAAACATGTACCGCCTGGCAATGACCGGACAGGGTATCGACCGCCACCTCTTCTGTCTCTACGTGGTTTCCAAATACCTGGGAGAAGACTCGCCCTTCCTCAAGGAGGTACGAGGTTTTGTAGCAAGATTTGCATCTGCTCACTTCTTCAGACATAAATTTTAGAGCGGTCATCTGTTATTTCGTGTTGAAGATTTGTGTTTCAGCTCAGTAAAGACTAAAGAAACATTTTCAAAATAAGTCACGCTGATTTTGCCAGATTTTGTTTAGAAGAGGTTCATCTTGAATTTACTTCAGGAAGATTATTGGAGTAACTAGTATTTACATCTGATTTAAAGTTTTTACCTTGTTCAGAAAACTGCCTGATAGAATTTACAGTCACATTCAGATTTTTCATAGAAGGTTTCTAGTTGCTTTTTTCTGGCAAAAGTTACGCTTGTGTTCTCTATATTTGGCTACATGTTACAGAGTCGTATCATTTAACTCATGTAAAAGAATAAAAAAAAATTTTTTCACCTTCCACATACGTATGATATATTATATTTAAATCCAGCTCATCACAGTGCTATGTAACACTTCACTTCCCACTTTTCCAACAGTAACTTTCCACTGAGTATCTAATAAACAAAAACTGCACCTAGACGGAAAAAAAAGCTACTTGTGCTGAGAGCACGTGTTTGCTTTGACCAGTGAATGAAATGTATATTACCTTTTATATTTAGGTGCTGTCTGAGCCGTGGAGGCTTTCCACCAGCCAGACTCCTCTACAGCAACTTGAACTATTTGATCTGGTCAGACACCCCGAGTACGTGTCCTCCGGAGGTGGATTTGGTCCGGTAAGTCTGTCAGAGGTTTTTTTAAAAGACAGAGTGACTGTAGTTGTGCAGTCTTCAAGCAGCTGAAAATAATGTGTGCAGTTTGTGATTTGTATGGATGAGTCCAGCTCTCATAAATATTGGTTTCATATTCTACTTTGAACTTAGAGATAGCATGTCACACTAAATCTATTTCCATCCACCTGTTTTTTGTGGACCATTAGGGAATAAGAAGTATGTATTTGGAGAAGTGTGTGTGTCAGAAATCCCTTTTTTTTTAAAAAAATATAGTTTTGAACACACTGAGACTATGAGACTGAACTATTTTTCTCTCCTTTCGTGTGCTGCAGGTGGCTGATGATGGTTACGGTGTCTCCTACATCATCGTTGGTGAGAACCTCATCAATTTCCACATCTCCAGCAAACACTCAAGCCCAGAAACTGTAAGTTCACCAGTTTTTACAGTTTCACAGCCTGTAATCGTCTGTCACTTGATGACAAGCCTTTTTTTAAAACCTTATTTTTCACTCACCTTCAGGACTCCCACCGTTTTGGCGGCAACATCAAACAGGCCATGCTGGACATACTGGATCTCTTCCAGCTCGACAAGAAAACCGTGTGATCGCCCTCTCCGTGGGTGGAATAAACATAAGAAGTTGTTTTTAGCAACAAAAAAAACATATATTCTTCCTGAAGCTTGTACAGAATCAAATGTTGGATTTTGGGGTTATTTTTAAGTTAATTGATGTTACAGAAGAGGATGATTGTGAAGTGTTTGGAGACATTACTGTCGATATGTGTGCGAGGCGTTTATGTGTACTGTATGTATAGGCACGGTGAGATTCGGGTGGTATCAGGGGTACAGGTAGTGCAAAGATCAAAGTCTTTATTTACACGCCTGTATGCACCGGTGCCTTAGTGACCCACTAATGTAAAAAGGGCAGAAAGGGAGGAGAAAATTAGAGCAGATCCAGTCTGAGATCAAGTCTGTATTACCACAGTAAGAAACATTTCAGCTTAAGGATTGTTCGCTAGCATCATCCAATATTTCAATAATGTTTTAAGTTGAGAGATGGTGCAATATTTTTACTAGTTTTTGCCTCACAAATTTTATGAATTCTCTGGTTTTTAGGTTTCTTCTGGTATCTGGTATCCAATTGCAGCACCTGAGTGATGTATAACTGGCCAAAGCAGCAAATGTGATGCTAAATATCACCCAACAAATTGCACATTGCGTGGTGTCCGGGAGTTTTGTACTGCTCCGTTTGAACACTGAGTCTGACTCGTTAGGTCGAGCAGGTCATATCCAGTAATCCTCTGCCGAGCGAAGCCAGACAGGGAGCTGCTGCCACCGTCTGATCAATGGCTCTCCGTTGCCTTCCTGACTCAAGTGCACAACCAGTGTTTGTTCTTTGTTGCTGCTTTGCTAGGATTTTTTACGCTGTAGCAAAGGAGGCCGATCATAACGGTGCGTGCATGTGTTTGTCGTTTTCATACTCAGGTTTTCACTAACTCGGCCTCGTGTCCTAGGGTGCCTGCTGCAGCACTGCTAGATTAGTGCTTATGTCAGCGTGTACATGTGTAACAGCAAAGGAAAATATGAGTTCCTGTAAGTGAGGGGTAGACAGGAGTGTGAATCTCACTTATACAACATGTTTAATCTGACTTTTCTGTTTGTCATGCTTGAAAAAAAAAAGAGAGAGAGACTTTACTTAAACTCTGATGTGCACTCCATCACTAGTCCTTTTGTTCAGACTAACCCTAACTACCTTGGTAGCCTTTTGTTTTTCCAGATCAAGATGTAAACTTTCATGAGCAAACTGTCACGTCGTCACGTACAGTGGTGGTGCACTGTGCAAAAGTGTGCTCCATAGGTTTGTTATGTCTCCAGGACAGTAGAAGATCATTGTTTCTCTCGGAGTAATGCATAGGATAGAGAGGGGCTGTCATTAGGAGTTCAGTTTCTGTTATTATGTATATGTTGTCGGTTCATCATATTATTTATTTTTATCCCATGTTTTAACCTCTTTATGTGCAAAACAAACATGCATATTTAGCAGTTGAATGCGGCGAATCAGAAGCACTAAGTTAAAGCTTTGCTGCTTTAAAAAGACAAATGGACAAAATGCCTTTTTTTTTTTTTGACGTGACACTTTTGTTATCACTCACAGACTTTGCCAGTACGTTGTAGTTGTATGACTTTTTATCTCAGTAGACCTCATGTTTACACTGCTGCATGGTTTTTGGAGATTAAGCTGTAAATGTTTTCCTTTTAATTTAAATATGTGTAAAAAAGACAAGCAGCTGATATACCAAAAGTTGTAACAATAAAGTGAATGTCAGACAGCTGTATCACTGCAGAGTTGGTTGTCTCTTACTTATTATGTTTTTTCTTAATAGTTAAATAACCTATGGAAGAAAAGCGCTGTATTCTGCACCATTAATGCCACAGGTGGCAATGAAACATTGATTAGTGGTGTAGTTGATTGATAGTTTTTTTTTATTTTAAGCAAACGTTCATATTTCTCCTTTTAACTTTTCAATCCTATGTTTAGCTGGTTTTAAGACCACAAGTTTTAGTTTTTGATGTTGCTGACTTCAAAAGTTATGATGGCCATGTTAAACTGCTCATGACATCACTACAGTGAAAGCAAGTAAAGGCCGATGTTTTAGGTTTTACAATGTTTATCTATTTCACCACCTTGCCTCAGCCCTCAACACTAAATACAGATGGAAGAGTGTGGTTGTTAATTGAAGTGCTGAACAAATAACCTTTCCAACCTGATGATGGCGCTAGAGGAAACGATAAAGTTATTAGAACTCATCCTGTGGGGGACCTGAATGTCTCAAACTCATTTCAGGATCATCTGTAGACTTATGAAGACGTTTCACTGAAAAGCAAAATTGCAGTTATCCAGCCAATAATATTGATATTTCAGTGTAAAACAAAGTGGCCTGGACTAAAAAATACCAATAGTCCAAGAGTCATGCCACTCTGTAGCTAATAATCATTCATTAATTTGTAGTGTTTAGCAGGTGTTTAACTCGGTGACTATAACTGTCTCCTCCCAGAGAGCTAATGTGGCTTCAGGTGACACATTTGAAATAGTCTCTGTTGCTAACAGAATTCATGCTCTTTAAACTATTACAGTCTTTGTTTATTGGCTCATGGTCATGACCGTGTTCATCAGTTTTTGTGTTAGTTATCTGTTAAACTCCTGAAATCAGTGTAGTGTGAAAATAAGATCTTTCCTTCTCTAACTTGGTGTTAATTTATTAAAAAAAAAATTAAAAAGCCGTGTGGCTAGGTGGTCATCAGTTGGACATCACCGATGAGCCGTTCCCTCCGCTGGGGCTCCTCAGGACACATTCAGCCATTAACTCCGATTAAACACAAAATGTTTAACGGCATCTTGAGGTGACAGATTTCTAAGGAGGACACAGGCAGGAAGTGATTATATGTGACAGTTTCCCCCCAGCTCCTGTCAAGCACTTGCGCCGGTGCCTTTTTCCTCTCCCTCTCTCTCGCACATACACACCTCCACAATGGTACACCCGCCCTGGTGTCACCCTGCCCCGGGCTTCCGATGGCAGGCATTTCAACATTTCAGGACTGCATTCCTGAGGTCCGCTTTCTCCCCATCTAGTGTGGGAACCTTCAGATCGGCCACTTGAGAAAAAGGATCACATTCAAGGCTAGACTGTTGTATATCTATATATCTGTTTCTATGTCGAAGTGTGGACTGGCCCGTCTGTGCTTCACCCATATTTGGATTAGTATTTACACAAAGGAGAAAGGCAGCGTCCTCTTTACTTAAAACACAAGACCTGGCGGGGGTGAGGTTCGACAAATCCCTACAGCACCGATCGGCGGACTTCACCCGCCTGGCTTCTGGACGGCAAGCCTTTAAATTGTACACCTAATGGGCAAGCTGGAAAACCCATTCACTCAAGAGCAGACGCTGAAACCTAAAACCTTGACTTGCACTTTCTAAAAGTAGACTTTGGGAGAGATCTGCGGCCTCCGCTTGTCACCAGTTTAATTCATGCGCCACTTGCTCCACAACACCCTCAAAGAAAAGAGGGGAGCCAACGTTGCCTCTCCTATTTTATAAGCTAATCATTCACACAGGAGCAGGGATGTTCCCATCCTGCCCGCTGGTAAAACGGTGGCTGTAAACGGTGGAGAATAACACTGTTCTCACTGCAGCTTCCGTATGGAGATCATTCGTGTCATTCTTGATTCGGGCTTTGGCAGGACAATTTGTTTTTCCTGCACTGCCGGACAACTTACGTAAGGCTCTGTTATGCCCCAAACTAATTGGGTAGAATGTTACATGTTGATTCAGAGAATGGGGGAAAAAATAATTGGACCGCTGTGTCCTGCTGCTAAATGTTAGTTTAAAGGGTGGATGTCTTTGACCACAAGACCTCTGGAAGGAATTGTGTTATTGGCCATAATTTCGCATCAGAGAAGACCTCACAAAGGGAGTTTCACAGTTAAAAATAAAGGATCAATGTCCAATATATGACCATTTGAATTCTAAAACTTCTGCATAACAACATTGAAATAAAAAAAAATGATGCGGCATAATGATGACAAGTTAAAGTTTTACTGATAAAATTACCCAGCTGTAGCTCTCTAACCTCCGCTGTCCTCTGAAGAGGTTTCAAGCCTCTTACACTGTAACTTCATCACCTCACAAACCATGGAGCCACTCTAGTATGTCTTGTGAATCTCATCTGGCCGAGAACTGCGCCCAGATTTTTAAAAACTGCCATATGAATCTAAGTGATTAAGGCTCGGGTGTAAACGGAGAGGGCGAGCTCGGTGGCTGGTGTGGAGGGGCCGTGCATGTCTGTGGCCAGCTGCACCTGTCTGACTACGCTAAAGGAGCGGGGCCTGGGGCCCCACGGTGGAGCTCAGCCAAGGGGAAGCGGGAGTGGAAGGTAAGGGGGAGAAGCTCAGCGGAGGTTGAGCTGAATGTGATTCCCCTGAGAATCTCTCCCACCGCGTGCTCACCCCCGCTATAAATAACTTTTATTAGGTTTAAGTGGAATTAGTGGAGACATTAGTCGTCAGCATGCTCACAGATATATAGACATTGACTTTCTGACATGAGGAGAAGGAAGAGCGAGGGGTGTTAATAATAAGAGCCTCGCAAACACACATGTGCTGTCGCACAGGAGCACTCACATGTGCGAGGGGACACGGACATGAGAGCAACGAATACAATGAGTGAAAACAAATGATGAATAATGAATTTCCAAGAAAAATCTTCATTTATTCATTTCCAGTATTTATATTTTTCTATTTGAGGTTATTCTGTGTATTGGAGTCTTTCCTGGAATCCTTTGGCAGCAGGTGAGGAACCAGATTGACAGGTCACTGGTGCACTGCAGACTGGGCGAATACAGGGGGCCTGAAGAAAACATACATGAACACATATAGGCTGCAGAAAAAAGCCGCCCCATTGGATTGAAATGTCTTGAAATAAGCATCGACTAAAATACCCAGATGAAGTGAAGTAAGAAAATGTAAACTTTATTGCAACTTTTTCATTCTAAGTTCTCTGATTTACAGAAGAGAGAGAGAGAGAAAAAAACACTTGTAATGGCACAGTCATCGTAATATGTACATTGCTGATTCTGCAATAATCCAGACACTCGCGTTGTCCAGATTTAAGAGTGGCATATTAAGGCACATGGTTCGCTCGGTCTGTGGAGGGAAGGAATAAACACATCAAGGCTTCTCCTGCAACTTGTACGTGAACATACCACAGCATTCCACGAAGGCATTAGGGACGGGAACTATAAAAGCTCTTCACACGAAGGGCTCGGTTGGGAAAATCACAGTTTGTCCATTGTACATTCAGCTCTAGGAGAGATTAAGACGTCAATGTGTTCACAACATACCGCGTTGCGCTAAGACATTTGGTGATTTGATAAGCTTCAGTAGACCTGAGTGTTGGAGCTGATACAGTAAACTTGTTTCAATCAAAGTTACACAGTCGGTTTAGTGGTAAAGCGTTCACTAAGTGACAGGGTTTGAGAGTCTGTATCACCACGGCTGGCCAGTTAAGATTGTCTTGTGAAGAGCAAATCAGTAAAGCAAAGCACTGCCAAAGAGCACCCTCGACTAACTACCTGTACATAGAGCAATGCATCATAGTGCACAGGGGGGGTTATATGTCTCCACGGGCTAGCTATGAATATAATCACACAAGAAAATCAGTTATCTCATTTACATTTCATTTGCTTAGAGCATTTAGTCAGGGTAAAAAAAAAAAAAAAACAACAACAACAAAAACAAAAGTAATCCTGCTGAAGTAAAGCGAACGATGGAAGTGGATGTGATTACTAGGACGGTCCAAAGAGTGAACAGAGTGAAGGTACGATGAATCCAAGACTGTTGCAATGGACATTTCTTACACTTATTGATGTATTATGGAGTTTAAAGAGCAGGAATAAAAATCTGGACATTTCCGGAGATGCGCTCATTTCGATTTCACGTGAGAAGACCGATACCCCTCTCATGCACGGAAAACAGGAAGTCTACAGCCAGGGGACAGTAAAAACCACAAATCATCATTTTTACACTGATTTCTGTCCAGAGGAAACAAAAAGTGCGTAACCTCTTTCATTCGTGAGCTTGTGAGCTGCTGGTTATCAGATTTTGTGAGCTTTTGACTAGGATAGCTGTTCCCGCTTGTTCCTTGCAGTACCTAAATGCAGCCTATGTATTTCCCAGCGTGTGTAACGCGTGTGATGCGCTAAAAAATCTCCTTTCAACCTCTGCGGTATCGTCAACAAGGCTTTCTTCAGAACTTCATTTGGCACTCGCAAAAGAGCATTTCAACGTGACATCAGACAATATTATATGTGTGTGTGTGTGTGTTTGTGTGTGTATAACGAGCAGCCTTCTTAAAAGCTCTTACTACAGCAGGTTAGAACAAAGATAAAATCTAAATTCAAAAGATAGCCGGTCATAATTTCAGTGGTGTGGCCTTAAGTTGAAGTGACCAACAGTACTAAGGGACATTCAGATATGTCCCGCAGAGTGGTATGTTGATAAATTAGGTTCAACTACTCTACGAATAAGTGCTAAGGGGTGGTAGATGGTTCTGTCTGATGACTGTAAAGCAGTGAAAAACCATGACTTGAGGTACATTCATAAAACATCAGCCCGATGGCCTGATAAGTTCAAGTAAAAGCCTTTCCGATGAGTGAGCAAGACGTATGGTACCACGGTGCATCTGTCTCAGCACAAGGCTTTTCCTTAATTTCCTCCCAATCAGCATTTCCCCCTCGAAAAAGCCCTTTCAGACATTTTCCTTTGTCCTTCTTTATCTTCATTTGGTCTTCTTGAGAGATTCAGATTCTTTTTTTTTCAGCAAACAAGGGGCTTGCTTTGTTCCTCCTTATCAAGAGAGCCAGCAGCAACTAAAAATTTAAAGACTGTAGAAATGCAGTATGTAAACGCACAGATTTCACCGGAACCTACAGACAGAAAAAAAAAGATAAGAAAAAAGAAAAAAAAAAGAAAAGAAAAGAAAAAAAAGAAAAGAAACAGATCAGCCGAGAGGTAAAACCAATTAACATATTTAAAAATGGAAGAAAAAAATTGTCACCAAGGAAAAAAAAAAAAAAGAAAAAAAAGAAAACACAAATAATTTTAAACTGTAAAGTGCAAGTATAAAATTCTTTTTCTACATATCATCTCGAGACAGGGCCTTGAGATAAGGTCAATGGTCTTTAGTGGAAAAGTGCAAGTTGAGAACAGCACGAGTATTTAAAAAAAAAGAGAGAGAGAGAGAAAGAGAATTTGATTCAAAACAGTAACAAGGGGAGTCAGGCGACTCGGGGGATCGGACACGCGACTCAGCTCCTTCGTAAGAAAACGGCCACCTCCTCTAAGGGCACAGGGTAGTCCTGTAGGAACGTCCCGCCGTCGAACACCTGAGCGTTCCGGGTGTCCTGCCACTGGAAGCCCCCGTCTGGTAAATAAATATCCCTCTGCGCCGCCCCCTTCTCCACCACTGGTGCCACCAGGACCTGGAGATGCACATACGTAACAGTTTGGTAAAACAAATTCAGATGTCAGGGATTGTACACTTAATTAGCAGGACATCGGGTTACAGCCGGGGGTTGATTCATACGCTATCGGATGCCAAGTGTATCGGATGCTGATGGGAGGAACTCTATCCCTTCCCATCGGAACATCATTAAGTCACCTCGTCTCCGATGAGGAACTGGTCATCGATGGTGAAGGTCACGGGGTCATTGGGACTGAGCCACCACATGGGCCGGTAGATGGGGTTTCCCGTCATCTGCCACTCCTCCGCGTACTTTTCTATCAGCGGGACCACGTCTCTCTGGTGCTTCGCGATGTAGGTCCGAGTAAGGTTTAGCAACTGCAGAGAGACGAAACAGAAACATAATGAGGACCGCAATGAAAATCATTCAGGTCTTGCCGTTCTAAAAGTCACAGTGGGGCTTTATTTTCATTTAGAGCTGCTTATGTCTTTTATTAAAACCTTGCCCAAATATAGTTTCAAGAAATCCAGAGCTACTGAGAAACTGAAACCCACCAAAAAAAAAAAAAAAACCTTTCCCGAGCTAAATCATCTGCCACAAGAATAATATTGACAATGAGGTCTGCAAAAGACATGTGTGCCATCTCGACACCCAGACGCACAGACAGAACGTAAGAGTGGCTCGGTGTTGACTTAATCGCCGAACAGCGTCCAAGTCTTTCTCCTGTCTCCCTCCGGCCGAGCTACTTCAGCATTCCTGGAAGGGGTCACATCCTCTTCAGTGTCCCATGACAAAAACAAAACTTGACCGCATCTATAAAAAAATTTATTTTTATGAGTTGGGATTGAGAACATTTGTAGGAATGAGCTTGAAGTCGCAGCCCGGGTTTGAGTGGATCTTTCTATAATTGAGAAGCCAGGCATGTGTGTGGGTTTGAGGTTTTATTGCTATTCGATTCCAGCGCAGTCGCCGCTGTGACCTGTCTGTGACTGACTCCAGTGTGACACATTGTGGAGATGAAGGTGAGCCACGTGTAAAGTACAGTAAAACACCGATCGAACTCAAAAAGGGTCATTGATCGTGTGTAATGCAGCCGTCTTGTCTGCTCTAAATTTTTCTCTCCGCCTCGCTTCCTCTGAGCGTATAAGTTGAAGGCCACGCAAGAGACCAAAATGGAAAACATTGCTGCTGTCAAACGTCTAGCTGTCCAAAAGGCCTATTTTTATCTTTGTCACGCAACACAAGTCACAACCAATATATTTTGCTGCCTCAGTCCTCTCCTAGTGGAAAAAAAAAAGCAGTTGATCACTCCCACTCAGTCACACTTGTCAATTACTCATGGAAATCTTAATTGCCACAATAAAGTATTTTTCCAAGACTTGTCTTCAAATTCATTATCATTCCTGCCGAAGTGGCTTTTGAGAGTGAGCCGTAAATCTAGAGGAGGGACTGTAATTCAGAACAGATGGACTCTTAACCACAGGTGATGTCGGGAGGGTGCAGAGCGATCGCTCCCACTTAGAGACGAAAGGGGAAAAATGGCCTCATGAGAAGCAGCAAGTGCTTTTCTGTTTGAGAACCCGAGCACTGATGTCTGTCACCGGACTCTCTGAGAAGAGGCAAAGGAGGGTGGGTTTGTTTTCCTGCCGCGGAAGGTGAGCAGCACATAACAGGTTTCCAGCGGGGAGGGACGGAGTTTGGTCCCGGCTCTCCTGCTGGGCCGGGACTCATCTGACACACTGGGGGGGAAGCTTCTCAGCGCCGACCCTCAAAACTGCGGAGAGGCTGCAGCATCAATAAACCCACCCTCCCTTGCCTCTTTTTCGTAAGCGATCCGAACCAAGCTGGAAGGGTAATCTCCCGACTCCCTTTCGGAACATCTAATTGGCAGCATTCGCACGTCACTTCACTTGATCTCTCCGCTGTAAATCTTCACAAGTGAAAGTCTTGTTATCAGCTCTGGGGCAGAATGTGAAACCACCATGTTGTTGTGATTGTAATTGCATCTAATGTGGATCAAGCAGATGTAATGACCGCCAGCTTAGCCTGTGGCCGCAGGGGAGGGATGCAGTCTATCAGAGAGGAAGGAACTGCTGGGTTAGCGAGTGCGAGGGCGGCAACATGAGGTGTCCTGGTTGGTTTATCGTGTGAAGTCTGAATCAAAGTCTGGCTGCGTACCTGGTCCTCTCCGCAGACCCAGGGTGGCGTGTGGAAGCTGATGACGGGAAGAAAGGCAGCGATCTCCAACCAACGGATGAACAACTCCTCATCTGTGACCAGGTCTCCAGACAGAGAGCCACCTATAAGGAGAGAGAGGGAGACGGGAAGAGTGAGGGAAAGCTAGGAAAGTGTTTTTGACCAGTTGGGAGCTGGTACTGGGTTCTTCCTCTGGCTTTTGAAATTGGCAGATTCTAAAATGTCCAGGAAGAAAATGCACAAGCTAGGTCACTGGAAAGAAGTAGGATGTTTCTTTTGCTCTGTACATAGTAAAACTGGGCACAAACCTGAAGACTAGGTGAAACCTGCAGAGGCTAGATAACCACCCATAAAGACAGACTTGTCTTTGACAATCACCTCAGGAAAAAGTATAAACCTTAGGACTGAGTAAACACACTGGACAGGATGCTAAACAGCTGGTCAGCAACCACTGGAGTTTTGCGGGCAAACATGGATGGCAACCAGCAGCTTGTACACTTTGTGCTCAAAAGGCCAAAAAAGGAAGATGTTTGGGTGAAATCCTTGGTAGAGGATCTCTTAAAGACGACTGGATCTGAAGACTTCAGACTGGAATCTTTACATATCACACTCCATGATTTCCTTTGGCCCAATTTGTGTTCTCAGTTCAGCTCAGTGGCCATAATGCATCATCTGCCTTAAGATGATTGAAGACAAACCTTTGAATACTCTGGTATTCAGATGATCAATTGTTTGAAAATATATGCAGCATTTGGATCTGGCCTATATTAGTACATGGGCTGGTCATGCATGATACAATAATAATAAATTCATGGATTTTATATGCTAGTAGAAGGAAATAGTAATTTAAGAAAATGAGAAAGCCAATGATGTACGCATGGTTGCTATGCTTCAAGAGAAACGAGTGCAATTATACCAGGTCATCTGTCTTATCTGTAGCACTGAGATATTTTCACTACTTCAAAGTAAATAGTTTCTTCACATCAGCTGTTTGACTGACTGGGATTTGGCATCAAAGGAATTTAAAATATTCAAAAAATACACCTACATTTTGCGCCAAAAAAGATAAAACAGTGAGAAAATGTGCCCTTGTTTTTTTTTAAAGGAGGGCAAAATATTAAGCACCACAATGTGCTAGTAGAGGTGAGAAAAGTGAGCCATAGGCTGCGGTATTACCTACTGCATCAGGAATGAGGAAGTTGTATCCCAGCAGTGTGTGGTGCAGCAGGGAGGGAATGATGCCCTTCAGGCCCATTGGGCTCCAGTCGGACTCCAAGGCCGTCATCCTAACAAACAGAGGCTTGTGGCTCGACCTGAGGTGCACATAGCATCAAAATGAACACAGTTAAAATCTATAAAGACAAACGGACAGAGGGAACAGACCAGTGAACGGGCGTGCAGATGTGATAAGACGCTCACCGTGTGCCTGCTGTCACGATGGCAGAGTCTCCTATCCTCGTGGCCATGTCAGCCAGCAGGCTGATGTACTTGTCTCCGCCGAGAGCCTGCGGAGGCCTCAGCGCTTGCTCCTCAAAGAGATTCCCTTCGCCCCCCTCCAGCATGACATACTCCATCCCCAAATGGGCTTGCAGGGAGCCCACTCTGTCCAGGAACCAGCTCACCGCTCCCGGGTTGGTGATGTTCAGCTTTACGCAGAACTTTCCTCGCCACTGACTCATCACAGGGACCTGAGGGAGGAGTCACTGGAGTTTGATTGGGATTTATTGTACGCTACTATCATTTTCGATTTTGCTCAGTAATTAATAAAGCTCACTGCCTTTTGTGTTGCAGTGATAGATTTTCTGGATTAATACACATACACACTGCTCTGCTTTGTATCAATCTGCAACTAGTAATTTGTGACAGGCTGCAAGGCAAATGGAAAGCATCCACTTTGGGAACAAATCTGTGTCTGGTTTCTTTTTATGAAGAGGTGTGTGTTCTCATGAGTTGAATAAAGTTCAATATTCTCGGTGAATGAACCGATCAGGGTGCAAAGAGGTGGAGTTCCTTGTTTTGTAGGAAGGCAACTCTTCACCACAACAATGCCCTGAACGAAATGAAAGAGGATTTGGGTAGATGTTAAACAGGCAGAGGGTCTCACCAGCTGTCCCTGAGGGGCTGATGGGAGGCTCAGCCAGTAGGCTTCAGTGCCGTCCATGAGGGAGGTGTGGAACTGCGTGGTGCCCACACTCAGGAAAGGGGACAGGGTGATGGAAATGTTAAGAAGCTTGACAAGTGGGAGGTCCCTGGTCAGTCTCTTGGACATCCCCCTTTTCCTGCTGTTGAGGTAGTCATGGTCCTGAAACAAGACATTAAATCATTGAATCATTGAATCATCTACACTGCATCTCAATCATTTATATTCAACACACACTTCAAATCATGATAGTGTGTTAATATATTATCTCTCTATGTGAGCTGTGACAATATGGCTTCTGTCATACATACATAATCATAATCCTTTGGAATTTGCATGGTGAAGTCAAACAGAGATTTCAGATTATGTAACTGTAAGAAAACGTGTTAAGAATACAAAGCGTGACCCCAGGAGGTGAAACCTCTGTGGGAAGAAAGAGTAGATTAGCACATATTATGTAATTCTTTGTTTTCTTTCTCCCGATTGCCCCTTTTGTTTGGTTTTGTATCTGATTTTTAGCCATCAAAACACCAAAAAGCAAAGAAATCATCAGCCAACATCTGGTCTATTTTTAAAACTGGGTTGGCAAAAAACTGCATTATTCTTTGTCTCTGGGATACGTTTAGGAACACGACAAAATTATTAATAACCCGAATTTTCCAATGCCAGCAAGTCATTCTAAACTAATATGGAAACTGGAAAAGAAAGGTCGTAGTGTGACTGATAATTTATGAATACTTGTAAAACTGTAGTGAAAGAGAGGCTTAGTTTTTTACAGAGGATCATTGTTGCCAGTCACACTTCTGTAGAGCCTTACACTTCACGGACAACTTCAAGTCCCACAAGTTTCCATGCGGCACTGCGCACTCGGCTGATTCTTTATGGCAGCTGTGGAGGGGAGCCGGGCGACACGGAGCCAACAAAACTGGCGTTTAATGTCTTTGATGTACCAGAAAACTTGAGATTGTGGGTGGAGGAAACACTCTTTCGCCAAACGGCATCCATCAAGTGACGTGCGTTATTCCCCCCACGCCCTGAGCCTCCACCTTTTTATCCTTTCACGCCTTCTGAACGGTTGATGGGAACACACCGAGAGCGCTGCACATGCACGTGATGGACAGATCGTGTGAATCTCCCCTGCCTCCTCTTCTGTTGCGAGGCTCAGGTCAGATCACAGCATCGTGCCGGTGTACTTGAGTTAATCTTGGCCAGAGTTGCCTCTAACTCTTGCCATCCCACGGCCACCGATCTCAGAGCAACCTGAGATCTGTTTGGAGAGTCTCTGTTTGTCTTCTCTCAGCTATATTTCTTTTGTAATGGAACATCACCAGGTATTGGGTATTGACTTAGATCTACTTCACTGTCTTGGTGGTCTCATTTCCAGGTAGTTCTAACGACACTCAAGGAAAGTAACTGGATAAGGAAAGAATAGCACTGGAGGATTATGAAAACATCACCTGCCCTTTTGCACAAAAACGCACCAGATATGGACAACAGTATGGCAGTGTAAACTCATAATACAGATTACGTGAGTGTGATATATCACACTTAGAGGCTTCAAGGCATAATTCAAAAAGTGTCCTGCCGGTAGTGTGGTCGGCGCTCAGGGAAACACATTTTTCAGGCAAAAACTTCAAACCATCTTTTATTTTTTCTGTATGGTGACATTACATTGAACCTGTCCTCCCCTCCTTCATTCCCCGCATGTCTCCAGCACTCTGGAGATCCACTTAAGAGATTTCTTTCATCTCTATCCCCGACCGGTTTTGAGCCTTTGACCGATGAACCCTCACTAGCTTCGCAGCCCAGATGGTTGAAGAGGAGGATTACGAGTCTCTACAGCAACACGGCGCAATAATGGGCTGAACAAGGAGAGGATGAATAAAAGAACATTTGTGCCAAAAGAGACACACTGTATATTATATAGAGAATATTCCTGTGAAGAGTGAAAGTTAAACTAACTATTTAACTTTGCAGACCTTATTTTTGTGGAACAAGCTTCTCTGAGGTAACAAATATCTCACTGGTTGAGAGAAACACTGTAAGATAATTTATAAGTTTGGTATGACATTTTTGGGATGAAACTTTGGGAAAGAGGGACAGATGAGCGAACATGACATCTCTGGAGAAGATCGCTTTAATTAGTATTTCATTTGACACAAAAATGTGCCCTGTTTTTTGGGTGGATTGATGATTCATTATGGGCCATTATGGGAGGTAAAAGAGGGGATGCCGTGTAGTTGCAACTACTATTTTTTTTTTTTAAATATGCTTAATTAATCAGCTCAGTTTCAGTCTATACTATATAACTATAATCCTTGTCAATATTTTACTTAACCAAGTGAGATTTTATGTGCTGCCTGCCCCTTAGTTTCAGCAAAAGATTACAGGTTGGTGTCGGAGACAGGAGGGATGCGGTGGCGAGGAGCCCGTACCATATCAGAGAGGAGGGTGGTGGAATGTTCATTGAGGCTGATGACTCCCTCTCCTAGCTGGTGTCTCCTCAGACGATTAGAGAAGGTCCTCAGCTCCCTCTCCACCTTCGGCCCTGAATCCACACTCGTGAGCAGCTTCCAGAAAGGCAGCCTGTGGGACACATGGAGAGATGTTACAGGAACCAACCTGCTGCTCTGAGGAGCATAAGTTTCAGTGTACGACCCCCTAAATACCCACAGAGCTTCAGTAAGCTCTCACTGGGCCCAGTAAGGCACCCACTGTATGATTTATTTGCATTATGACAGGAAATGACCGGTCCTAATCTAAGCTGAACTCACCACATTGTGTTCATGTTGGGCAGCTCCCTGCTATGCTGGGAGAGCTGCTGCACTGCTTCCTGGTGAGCGGCTCTCACGTTGTGGGCCACACACACGGTGTACTGGAGGGGGAGACGCTCCATGCTGGGCAGCGACTGCAGGCAGAACTGCTGCCTGCTGTCCACGCCGAGCTGCAGGGGAATATCAGGGGACAGGAGCACCGCGACACCTGTGTGGTGGGGAGCAGACGGGACAGAGGGCGCAGGATGTTAGCTCATCACGTCACGCTCGTTAAAAAAAAATCAGAATCGCTGCTTCAGAGAGCCAGATTAATATAACGTTTCACTTCAAATGGATGCAAGGTGGGCCACGATGTAAAGCAATACAAAGTTGTGTAAGTGCGAGATGGTGCATTGCAGATTCGTCTTATGTGACATAGTGCGCGAGTGTTACTGAAACCGGCAGGAGTGTGACGGATGGAGTGTTGTGGGAGGTAGAGTGTAGGCTGTGTCAGCTGATATTACTCCACTCAGATGTGAGAAAAACACCCCTTAGAATGAGATATAGCAGTATGCGGTTAGATGAGTTTACCCTGGGTCTGCTGGCATCTTCTGGGTAGGTAGGTTACACTGCACGCCAATGAGAGGAGGGTCAGGTAGCTGGGATATATATCGAAAGTCACACTGGTACTGAAGATGGATATCTGTTTGCATTCTTTCTTTCTTTTTTTTTTGCTCCAGAACATTTAAACAACAACACCAGAGGTTCCCCCACGTCTCTTGCTCTCCCAGTGCCCCTCTCCCGCTATATGTATATATACGGTCTCTCAGAGGCCGCGTGAAATGATAAGATTATGTGCAGATAATTGTGTCCGCAGATGTAGCTGCCCTGCAAGGAATGCTTCGTCCCTCTCAGGTTACCCTTACCCCTGCTACCCTCGCCACTTCTCACCCGTCCCGACTCCCACCTTCTCCCTCCCGGCTTTAACTACCTTCCTCTCCCTTCTGCTCTGCTCTGCCCTATCTCAGGTCAGCAGAACCCAGTCGGTACTTCCACACAGACTCTGATCCGGCCTCCCTTGTTATTCATTTATTTTTTCTGTGGTTGTTTGTGCACAATCTGCTTAAAATAGCCAAACTGGGATTTTGGATTCGGGGCTGACCAGTGAACAGATTAGAGCGCAAGACCCATTTCCACAGCAGGCAGACGGTCTGAAAACCTGGGCTGAGAGCTTGGCTCACTTCAGCCACCCTCTCTAGTTTCAATGGGCTTACTGTTCTCATGCAGGCAGGGACCAGGAGCAGCCGGGATACTCATGTACCAGTTTATAATCAGATTAATAGTTTCAGAGATCTGTATTTAAGTGCTGCATAAAGCCCGGTGAAGAGCCCTCAACCTCGGGGTGATTCTCACGTGTTTGCAACGGATAATGTCAAAGAGATACTGGTAACTCCTCAGCTGCCTCTCACAAGGTATTAGGTCACCACACGACTGCTTGTTACGGATTTATAATGGCAGACAAACGTAGATATTTGCTAGAAAGAGCTTTATAATCTTGAACTGCCGGGGATACAATGGCTCAAGTGATTTTTAAAATGAAGTAAAGGTGCCACAACAGAGTTCATGTGTGTAAGGGACAAACACGGTGGAGTAGATAGAGAGGCAGCAGAGAAAAGGTTTTAGCTTTATGGATGGATGGAAGAGGAATGCAGGCAGTGGAAATAGAGGCGACCAGGGTACACCAGACACCGAGCGACCTCGTAGAATGATGTGCAGATACAGCAGGCTGCAAACAGCGCGTTTTACCAAAGTACACATGGGGTGGAAAGTGGAGTCGAAATTTGCAACCATGGCTTCTTGAATCATATTTAATTTTTGATGGGAAATGACACCGCTGGCCCGCAAAAACAAAAGGGACAATCTGGTTAAAAAAAAAACAAAAAAAAAAAACAGACGTACCTTTAAACTTCCATACCACAACATGCAGATTTAAATGTTACATACATTAAAAGCTGCCATCAGGTTTATACAGCTCTACTCAAAGCATGTATGGGTATGTGTTTTTAGCATGGGGGGAGTCCTGAAAATGAACTTCTAACCCGGGTTATATAAGTGCAGAGCTGTGCGCAACACAGACACACATCTTTGACTGAATAAGAGTATCTCTCGATGCGGAAAGCAGACGAGGGCAGGAATCAATAAGTGTTATTTAAAGAAAGAGAAGCAGGTTTAAGGCCTTGAGTTACAGCCAAGGTGGGGTGCCTAGGAGTTAAAGGGGAAACGAAGAGGGGGCTCCTATTTTTAGAACAATTCCTTAAACACTGCATGCTTCCCCTGAAATATTTTCCACTAGCTCTCAAAAGCAAAATTATATGCCCGACTGACCATATCCGCTCACCTTCAAAACAGCAGACAGGCAAAGGTAAAAATGAATGAAGTTTATTGGGCAGATTGAAATCGTTTGACACACACATGCCTCAGTTTTACAGCTGCGGAGTGGACACACAAATCAAGCGATCGTGGATTGCCCCCTCCACCACACGCAAACACGTACATGTATTCTCACTCACATTCAATCGCTTTCTTTAATGGGAAACCGCAGACTTCCAAGAAAAACACGGCAGGACTTATAGGACCATAAAGGTTCCGCACTTCCTCTCGTTTAGTCTGAGCTGAGGTGGTAGCGGCGGTGACCCCGTGCACCTTCTGATGGGTCGGGGAGGTTTTAAAGTGGCGTCTGGGCCCTTCGGAGATCGGCTAGTCTGGAGGAAAATGCTGCCAACCAGATGGGCTGCGCTCTTTTACCTGTCATATTTACACCGTTATTTATGACACCTGTGCATACTTACAGACCCAGCTGGGATTATAAAAGGTGCATTCAAACGCTGACTGTGTGTATGCGTGCAAGCGTGTGTGTGTTCAGGCATGCATTTCCTAACAATGGAAACTTCGTTTCTGTGCCCAACCTCAAGAAATTGATGACCACAAAACTGGGAGCTTGCCATGGTAGTAAATTTCCAATTCCACTTATTGAAAAAATAATAAAACACTAAAGAGGCTTTCTCTGCTCTATTCCTACCATCAATCAGTTTTATTGTCTCAAGCGTGAGACGCTGTGTGCTGTACAAATATCACAAGTCAAAATGTGTTCCTGTCTTTTCAATAGATCAGACAATAACATGCCACATTGAAATACTCTGATATAATATAACATACTTTTATTTTACCTAATGCTTTCCCTTTACTTTAGACTCAGCTGTTGAAGATACCACCAGTTATTGTTTAACTCTGTCATTGTCAGTGTTTTCAGACAGCTTATTTGCTTATTTATTACTATTTTGTTTTATTTCATGTGAAGAAATGCCCACTGAAATGAGGATTCTTTTCTCCCGGTTTATTTGCAGGAGGTAATTCAATATTTAAGGACAGAAACAGAGCTGTCCTGAAACATGACGGGGTTGTGTTTATGTTTTAAATGACACGAGTGGGTCAGAAGCTGTCGTTTCAATCAAAGCCTCTTTCTACTGTCTCCTGCCTGTTATCTTTGATGGAAAATATTAGGTGGTGGATTGGCGGTGGAAAGTTTTGTGGGGTGATTTTCATACAGTAACCCTCTCATACAGGAGATGACAGCTCGCTCCTAACAAAGCTTCAGCTGGCTAAGTGAGTCATTGTTCAAGTGTTTCAGCTCTTACTTGTCCTGGAGAGTCAAAGTTACGGGGCAGCTGCCCAGAGACCTCCTGGTGACCTCTTGAGCATTTATTTCTGTATACTTATGACTCAGTGACCTCAGGTTGGCATAAAGACAAATAAAAAGGCTTAAGAAATACTCGAGCCGAGGCTATTCAGAAAGCAAAAAAATAAAAAACACAGCTATGAGGCCACAAGCTTTCACTTCACCTATGTTAAAAAAAGCTGTCTCAATTAAGAGACCCTCAACTTTGTACACCAATTGGCCTGACAATGAGAAGTCCACCCACAAACTTTTTCCGAGCTGTCAACCACATTTCATGATTGGATGCAGACAAACCGAGTATGTGAGCCTCGAGTCGAGAACCCCAAAGAAAATAAAGTAACCCCTAAAATTGCAGCATTTTTGCACTGGATGTTTTGTACTCATATCTTTGTTGAACAATCACATTTTGACTAATATTTTGGGGTTATTTTGCATCCTTTGGCGCTATAATGGAATCATTTTTTTAAAAAACTTTTTGTTCTCATACCATCACTTTAAAGTTCTCTTGTCATGAAATAAAGCTGATCAAGTATCATTATCTGAGAGAGAAAAACCTCCATCCACAATCGTTATATAACTTTCATCTTTCCTATCTGTCTGTTGTGTTTGGCCGCTTCCCTCTGAGAAACCAAAAAACAAATGAGCAGGAGCAGTAAAGTATCATTTCTTTGGCTGCAGCATGGAAAGACTGAGTCAGAGATAGAAATAAGGAAAACGGAGTGGGAGATAGGGAGCTGAAAAGATTATGCTAAAATGTACGATGGGCAGACCAGAGATATAAAGGGAAAGAGGTAATGCGTATCCACGTGTGTGCGAGAGGTGGTTTAATATCTTAAGGAGCGGCTGTCAAGTGCTTTGAGCCTTGGAAAAATTATATTTGATTCTAATCTTTCAGAGATGGCATGGGGGGAAAAAGAAGATATAAAGTTGCTGCGGATAAATTACTTTTATTGGATTCAGAGAGCCAGGTGATCTCAAAGATATCACACTCACTTATTACAATAGCCTGCTGTGAAAACAAACAGGGTCCCTCCAAGCCCTTATTTGTAATGATGAGTGGGGGGAACTTTAATGAGAGCCAAGTTATCTGTTTGATGTAAACGTAGAATAAATCTGCAAGTGAACTTTAAGAGAAGGCGGCCCTCTGAGGATGAACAGTGCTCATATTATAATAATGGAATTTTTTTCCTCTTTCTTTTTTTACCCTCAAATATAGTTTTATACAAAATGATTTATATATTATATAAAAAAAACTAATGCTGCTTGTGTGCCAACACCCAAAATAGGATAATACAGAATATGATCCATTCCATTCAGAACAATGCAATTATATCTCTGAGTGGTTTTCTTAGTGTGATGACTGTATTTAGTTACTTGACCTACAAATATCATATGACTCATTTCAAATAAAAACTTCTAATTCCTGTAATGAAAAAAAACATCCCATGTGTCTCTTTCATTTATTAGAAATGGTTGTTATTGTGTTGTCATATAATAATGCTAAAGGTGTAACTAAAATCCATCACTTTTACCCCTGAGATAAATCTGTTTTTGCATTCAAAACACTGACAGCTATTAGAAAAATATGTTGCCGGAACAGAATTGGTGGCACATGGATTTTTATCAAGATACTGTACAATAGTTATAAAGTAAGTCAGTATATAGCACACCAATATACCACATAGCCTTATTTTTTCATTTAACACACACTCAGTAAATTTAAAGTGATATATAACAAATAAATTGTGTCTGTGATTTAACAAGGAAATAAATTATAGAGAAAATAGCAACCCATATTTAAATCAAATATGTTTATTTGATGAAAACATAAAGGCATCTATGTGAATTGCCTCATTTAACTGTGGGCAGTTTGCATTGTAGACAGAGAGACACGGTCCCTGTCATGTGCTGTGCTCCAGTACAGCGTCAAGCCAACAGGCCTCACCTGACTCATGTGCTTTGACCGTGTGTGGTAATTATTTTGCCCCGTGTGAATCGAATCCTTAAGACCTCCAGTTGGGTAAATGTAGAAATAAGCTCATAATGCTCTGGGACACCTTCTCCCTGTGAGTCCCTCTGTGTGTTTTTAATGCAGGATGTGCCTTCGGTGATATGTAATCTGTTCTTAGCAGCCCAGTTGTTTTTGTATGGATAAAGACAGGTGGGGCTATGACAAGTTCCTCCAGTTGGCAACACTCTCAAATGTCACTCTGCTGCACAGTTGCATATATCCTCTATCACTCCTGTCTGTCTGCTTAACTTTTCTACTTCCTTTTGACTTTGTCACCCTGTTCTCTCCCCTTGATTCAGTTTATTATTAAACTATTACTGGGCAGGAGGCAGTCGTCCGGCCGCTCTGTGCCTCAGTCTGTCCGTCTTGCTCTTTAACCGTCCCCAGGGGTCCTCTTTGGTTGGTCACGTCAGTCACAGCTCCATATTTCCCACCACATTTATAATGCACTCGTATGACTAACTAGAGTCAGTGAAGACAGGTCGCATGCACACACAACGCCTCACATGTACAACAGAAATATCGCCACTTAGTCAGTGATCTCACACAGCTGCAAGGCCTAATATTACGCCAAAACTGCAGTATGTTTGATTTACAGAGAGCAGAATCAGGAAAATAAAAGGCGACATCATAGCTCTGGTAAAGTGTATTTGTAATTTGTAAATCTATTATTATAAAAACAATAAAAACGGACGAAAATGATTAAGACTTTTTCTTTGGTTTTCTTTTTTCATTATTACATATTATTAGTGCTACGCTCCATTAATATTTTTTGAGGAAAACAGTGCATTTTCTTCACCCCAATACATTTGTGCAGCCCAATGTGGCACAGCACAGTCACAGAGAAAAGTATCAGTGAGTTAGTGACAACTCACTCGCAGCTAATTTAGAAAGGGGGTGTAATCATAATCAGAATTTAATCTGGGATTTTCATGGGACCAGGACAATGTGTTGTGAGTCAGTCAGGCCAGCTGGGGGTCAAAGCAGTTTTTCCTGAGAGGAAATTAAAATAACTGGCTGAGAGTTATAGAGTCTCACATACTAGTGAATATTTTACGTTGAATTCACTTTTTTAAGACATACTGAGAACCCAGTTGCTGTGTTTTATGTGCAATTTTACTTGGAAATGCAACAATTAACACAAAATATGGTTATAAATTAGAGTGAGTCTCTCTAAAAAAAAAAAAAGAAAAATCCATTTGTTGTCTGTATTTTATGTGCTGTAAGTGATTTTTAGTTCTGCATTCAATTAGATCTGGCCAGTTATGTGCAAAAATAATAACTTTTCACTGCCAAAACCAGGAACAAATCAATAATCTGATTAAGCCCTCACACGGTTGCATAAACTTACAGTTTTCCATAATGATCCTGTTTACTATCCATGCATAACTGTGGATTTTTTTTCTCCTTAAAAGCTGCTATAATTGTTTCCTTTTCCACCACTATTAACCACAACAATAACACAGTTATGATTGCACCACATCATGCGGTTCATCACAGCCACAGTTATGTATAGCAATTCAAAACGTGACGCTTCAGGTTTTACTTTTCTCAGAGCTGCTGCAGAGAAGAAGATGACAAAACGCAGTCTGGAGGAAACTAAGGAGAAATAATTATATGGTCATGTACAGAGGGGAGATGAATTTCATTGTGTTTTAACTTTTCGTGGAAGACCAGTGCTTTTATAAGCTCTCGCTGTTGAGACTTGAGGGGATCAATCAAGGTCACAAGTGGGATGAAAACTTTTGTGGAAGCCGGTAATAATCAGACAGTTGTTGTTACTCTGTCATACTGGAATTGCTGTCATGACCGAATTCAAACTGTATTTTTGTTCTGCATCCAGATATGCCTGCTGGTTAAAGAGACAAGCACAACGCAGTCATTGCAAGCAAACACTTGCATACAGTACAGTCTATGGAAACTATTTGCCATAGTATGAAAGGTTTGTAGACATTTTTGCCACGTGCTGTGGACTGAGGAGTCGGGCAGACTAACAGCACGAGCAGCTTTGGTGTGAGCAACAACAGTGCTGCAGTGCATTGCCGGATTGCCTCATTGACACTATCTTTGGTGCCTGTCCTCTCACAAGGGCTGACTGAATCATCATGTTGAAGAGGAAAGACCCTCACTGCAGGTCAAGAAGAGAAGAAAATGCGCAAAATCGCACATCTGCCCTCTTCATGAACCTTAAAGCATCAATATTTTCAGTAGTTACATCTCTTTGTCATAAAGAAACCAAAATACAAAAGATCTTCAATTGTGAAAAACTATGCTCTCTAGGCAAATGTGCACATTACGTAAACCTGGGAGCCAAACAAAAACATCCTTGAACTTTAAAGCAAGGTATTGTGTTAAATATACCTTTAATGCTCCACTAAGCATTGCTGTCATTGCTGAGCATCAGTTTGCTATGTTTGGGGCTATGTACAGTATGCGTATGTGTGTGGTTACTTGGCAACGTTCAAACAGTTGTTCTCATTGGGATCCCATCTCATGTGTGAGGAGTTTTTTTTTTTTTCTCGCTCTGTGCAAAGCTGAACAGAGAAACAAGGGGTGACGGGGTCCTGGTAATTACCAGCGTCCTCTCATAAGGTGGAAAAGGGATTTAAGTCATGTGACTCTCTTGTTAAGCCTGCCACTGTGTTACATAACATCCCAAAATGGGTGCCTGGGTATGAGTGTGCACGCATGTGTGTGTTTGTTTCTGCCAGAACGGATGAGTGTGAGACCACTGCTAACAATCAATCGTTGGCTGACGTCATGCCCTGATACGGACGCTGGTTTGCACTTTGTAGCTGCTCAGTAAACACTCACATGAACAAAACAGGATTCCCTTGCACACAGTCAAATATATGCCAACAAAAGCACATGGTGCAAAGTATCAGCAGTTAATGCAAAATGTTGCATTTCTGCTTGTGGCGTTTCATTTAAAAAAAAAAATAATGCTCACGTAAAATCTTTTAAGAATAAAGAAGCAGTTTGAGCAGCAGCTCAGTGAGAAAACTCCACACAAAGGCGACTTGAGAGCAAAGTCCCTGAGGTTAATGCCATACCCGCTACCACACAAACACACATGCACTCGCACACCACACGTTCCTCATCAGTCACATTAACCATTCACATCCGCCAGTGATCTGTGCCTCCCCCTTTTGCCCCCAGGATAAAATCTAACACCCCCAAAATAACCTGGTGAGTTATAAGAGTCAGCAGGGCCCTTATCCAACCTGCCCTTTTAATAGAAACAAAAGGCAATTACCCCGGTATCCCTAAGAGTTAATTTAAGATGCTAAAGGTGTTTTGCCTCCCTTTGTAGACTAATCTCTAAATTAATAAACTGAGATGCCACAGACAGTATTGTGTTACACTCTATTTGTGGGGCGGCCGTCCCTATCCAAGCGGCGGCGTGTGTTTTGGGGATGCTGGTCCTCGAGACGGTCGGGCCATTTTTCTCAGCCTGAGCACAAACGGATTTGTTCATGGGGGGGGGGGTTGGAGGGTAAGAAAACACAACAACATCCACGGGGATTCCCTCGTGCCCTGGGATTCACGCCACAAATCGTATACCCGCTGATGTGGGGTCAGATTTCCTGAGCCCTTGTGCTAACCCTGCACCAATGGCAAGTGTGGAAAAACAGCTGAGCCAGTGCCATTTTAAAGGTCTTTTACACTGTAACAGACCTGAAGATGTGAGGAAGAACTGTGGTCAATGAGATCGCCTCCACCGACAGCAAACCTCAGCTGATACAAATGGTCATTTCCAACTGTGACCTCTCACCTGATGAGCCCAGGAAGTAGCGCTCCAGGGCTGAGCCGAAGCCAGAGGGGTTGTCCTTGAGGTCGCTCACGACGAAGGGCTGCGTGGTGGCGTTCTGATCGTTGATCGGCCAGGTCTGACCCCGGACACTGGCGCCGCCGTACCAGGACACGTTTGTCATGGAGAAGCAGTCCTGGCAGGATGGACACGCACACAAACACACACATACACAGAGAAACAAAGAAAGAGTGTGAGAGAGAGAGACCCAGTGTGAAGGAGGGAGAGGATGTTTTTTTTTCAGTCAGTCACATTCACATTAATTCTGATAGACAATGTGCTAAAAATGAAGGGAGAGGATGACATTTTTTCTCTTTTCTTTTCTTTTTTCTTTTTGTCTTTTCTTCTTTTTTTTTTTTAAATTGACACAAATCATCAGCAACATTTTGTGAATATTTAAAAAGGTTTACAAGAGCACTCAGATGTTAAATGTAAAGAAGTGATATAAATGTAACATATAAGTGGGTATAAGGTGAATATTACTGTGATTTACATGCATATTTACGTGCGTGTTACCATTTTTTTCGAGCACAAATGCTGGGAGGGGGCTGGGGGTGGGGTGGGGTGCTGCAGCACAAGCAGGAGGGATTGAATGACATGAATGTTTTCTAAGAGAAAGCTTGTCCTCCTCCATCTTTACGCATGGTGTGTGTGTGTGTGTGTGTGTGTGTGTGTGAAGGGGGGGCACATATGCGCAAACCGGGAGCTCATTTAGTCCAAGTCAGCAAATCCGGTCTCTGCTAAGGAGGTTTAGAGCAGGTGCCAAGTGGTCACCTGAGAGAAGCACCGGGCAGGATTTTGGAAATTTGAAAAATAAAGGGCGACTTGGGTTTGGAGAGATTTTCTGGGAGCAGTCGTGCCACATGACAGGGAGTTATGGCGAGGAATGTTCCAGTGGGGACAGATTAACCTCCCCAAACATCCCAATAGTTAAATGCCTTTGATAATTAAGCTGGTTGGGGGGGTAGGGGGTGGGGGGGAGTACAGTAAGCACTATGCAAGTACAAAAAAACACTGTGACAAAGCAAATTTAACACGAAATGAACTAAGAGGGCTGTTAAAATATATATTTAATTTAATTTAAAAAATTAATAAAAAAAAAATAAAACAAAAAAAGGGAGGCTCACTGTGTGTTGTTTTGAAATGATGCTGAGCAATTAAATAATCAAAAGCAATCAAACTTCAATCAAAATCTTTCAAAATAAACTCAATTTGCAACATTGTTATCACACTTATATGAGCCAAATTATTTCTAACATTGATATAGCTTTTATTTCCACCTGAGACATTGAGTTCCATTCTAAATGCTGTCCCTTGAGATTTAACAAATTCAGATAACTGGTTGGTATTTGGTTGGATGTGGATTGCAACACAGCTAATAAAAAAACACCTTGGTTTTATTTTTTT
>JAOXYL010000090.1:17772736-17783587 GCA_028564955.1 Terapon puta
CGCGGACGCGCTTTCGATTGCGATCACTGATGATTCCCCGCGGCGAAATGAGTTGGTTTTGAAGGTGTGAGCTGGATGCAGGGATTAAGTGGCGAGTAAAGGTTGAAATGGCTTTGGAGAGTTCGTACTGACAGTTTATCTCCGTTTATGAAGATGAACCAGCTGTCATCCACAAAGCATCCCATCCAAGCACTGCAGCTCACCACGACCAACTATTATATTTGTCACTGCTGATTATTTTTACTCCATTACAACCTTTAATTCATTGTACGATGGTCTATCGCCATAACCAACTATTATCCCCATAATATTGTATTCGTCGTTATTTATTACCATGCAGTCTCATTCCAAGTTGTGCTCAAGAGCCTTGTTTTCTAAATTAAAATTGAAACATGAAACAAAACATCGTATTTGGTACTGAAAAGACCAATACATAACATGGACTAAGCAAAAAATTGTAAATACATTCAAATAAATACAATATCTACTCATTCAAGTATGAAAATCTGCAGCCATGAATTCACCATTAAAAACAATCCAGATTACCCAGATTATTTCTCCTGATCATTCTATTGGTGTCATTTCCTGACATCCTCTTTTGTGATCTGGCTTGCTTTGCCTTTAACAATCTGGCAACACTGGTTTCTGAAGAAAAAAAAAGTACACAACTAAAACTGAAATGTGAACATTAGGAGAAGAAACTCCTATCAAAGAGGTGATGAAGCTAAAAGGAATTAATATGGATTGCAGTGTCACTAGAATTTCCTGATATCCAAACTCAAATTATTAGGATTTATTTTTAGCTGTAAATAATGATAGTAACAAAAAAAAAAGAAAATCAGCATATCAACATGTCGCAATCAGGACAGAGCAGCCCCACATACAAGACCTAGTTTAGCCAAAGACCTAACCTACATACTGCATCCAAACTTTTATGACCAGCAAAGGTTTTTCTAGCTTGCACACTGTGTGTTGGGTTTATTATTAGTTTTACTGACACATTCGAGGCATTTCATTGCTTGTGCTCTGGGAGAACGACGTGCAACGAAAAGCAAATGCGATGCAATACTGAATACGGACGCGTTGGGTGCGTTCGGACGAATCAAAATGCATTACGGACTGTGCGAGGTTTAATGTGCACGGTGGTTTATGTTTGGAGCAGGAGACATTTGAGGGCAGGAATGTTGTTTATGAGTGCCTCAAGGGTAGTGGGTGGTGGTGTGATTGGTCGAAGGTGGCACCCGTTGGCATTTGGGACTGTCATCATCCATTGTGTCTGGAGTTATAATGTCAACATTGTATAGCTGGACTACTGTTTGACTCACTGTTTGACAATACAGGCGTGCGCTGCGTCAGTGCACATGGATGTGGATGTACAACACAAAGCTAGGCTCAACTCTTAGCTCTCCCCCGAAGCATGTCCTTTGTCGTATCTTTCTGAAACCTAAACTGTACACATATCATGTTGACTCGTTTCAATTCAGTGTCACTATCCATTTATTTCAACAAGGCTACTACTGTAACATGGTCATGGCTCTATCGGTATCTAACAACAACTTTATCGGACCCAAAAATAAGACAAGGGGAATGATGGGTTGAACAATGTTGTTGTGTTTGTTGGTTAAGGTCCTCCGCAGTGCTGTGCACAAGATATCCCAAGAGTGTCGGCTGACATACCTTGAAGATCAGTTGCCCCCCCGTCCCTGTTTATGCATGTCAGCCCCCCTTCCCGATCCATCACATAACTCTGGCAGGGGCAGAGACACTAGATAAGGCTGTGGGAACCTGTGCGAGCACTCTACCTAATCACCCGCTGTGGTCGATTTCAAAATCTGCGAAAATTGCCTTGGGATTGGGTGCAACTTTGCAAGGACTCGGTGACAGACTCTCAGGGCAGAACAAGACAGGGGATTGTGATGTCATTTTGGTTTCTTGCAGGAAACAAACAGTGCTTGTCAACACACCCAACTAGTTTGGGAATAAAAGACAAAGAAGCCTCACTGTCAGTTGTTATCACGTGATGGCCTTTCCCACAGTGATAGAATGTACAGAGCCTCCTCGACCATCCTAATGCTTTGAATCATGTGCACAAATAGCGGCTCAGTCTGAAATATGTGATAATGGTAACTTGAGTTTTTATGTGGATGATGAGCAGGTACAGGAACATGACAGAAAGCAAAGAGAGCTATCAGTGACATCTTGTTGCCTCAAACTGTTTTTGATGTTGACACATTTGTGTGTGCTGTGCATCTGTGCATTCAAAACCCTGAAACTCGCATTCAACATGGGCCTTGTGGAAGCCAGGCTCCTGGGTCAGAGGTCAGGCTTATGACATCAACGGAACATCCAGGAGGGAGGGTCTAAATCGACTCCATCCCTTGCGGCTATTAATAGGCAGAGGACTGCTGCGCGGCATGCACCCACTCCCTCTGAGAGTGTGAACATGGGACATGAAAAAACAGAGGAATCTGACCTGAACTGGCCACTAACTCTGACCACTCATTTAGCGTTGATGGCAAAGGGGCAAGGGTTTAATTTGGTGCGGGGAGGAGGGGTTAATGGTTTATGTTTTGTGTCAAGTGGACTCACTGCTTCGTTCAGGCTGCAAAAAGTTCAAAGTGGCAGTTGATGCAAATTGAAAACTTCCTGAATTCAATTATGTATTTCCCTCAATACTGCAGAGCACTAATACTGTTCTAGTTGGTTTTAGTTTTTTGTCTCTTTCTCTTGTGTTTACCGTGTTAGTTTAATGTGTTAACGGGATTTGAATAAATGCCACTTAAAAAGCCATCGAGATTCATCTTCTGGGCATCAGGGATATCTGCACCAAAATCCATGGCATCTCATACATTTATAAGATATTTAATTCTGGACCACAGTTGCGCATTCTCTGCACAGCTTCTGACTGACAGACTGTCAGACAGACTGACTTTGCAGTTTACAGAGCCAAAGAGTAAGTAAAAATCAACTGCCTTGTTCACTGACCCTGATAGATAACATGCCACTGAGAAAAGTACAGTATTGTATCTATGAAACATCTGCTACAGATTGTCAACGGGGGATGAGAATGGTTTTTATAAACAACTGCTGCCAAAAATGATAATTGGCTCCCCCGACACAGTTATGCCTTGTCCCTGACTGTGGTGCATAACACAGATAACATACTATAGCCCAAGTCTACTGTATAAGCTCCGCCTGTGACAGCACAAGTTAACGGGTCACTGTTGAACCGGATCTGGACTCAAAATGCTCTCTTTGCCTTCGGTCATGTTCCTGTACCTGCTCCTCACCCATATAAAAATTCAAGTTACCATTATCACATATTTCAGACCGAGACGCTATTTGTGGACATGATTCAAAGCATCAGTACGGTCCATTCTTCAGGGGTGGATAAAGTGGCTCCAGTGGCTTTGGAGGAAATACAAAGAGCAAGTCCTGCTACATGCAAAACTATTCGCTTCAACTGACAAACTTTTCCATCGTCACGTCTGGATCTTCAATTTACCGTTTCCCTTTTTTCTTCTGTAGGATACTCAATACCGACAACTTCTCCTCTGACTGCCTGTGAGTCGGAGGGGAAAAGTTTCCATGCGGCCCCAGCGCCCGCTCTTGGCGGGACAATCCCGCTGTAGACCGAACTGTTTCCGTCTATCTACCTCTGCTGTTTGAGTGCTCCCTCCTCCTCCCTCACTTTCTCCCTTTTTGTACTGTGACACAAACAGCCACTTTCCACTGCCCCAGACCTGAACCTTCATTCCAATCCCCCTCTAACTCGCTCTCTCTCTCGCACACGCACACAAGTAAGAATTAAGTCTCCTTTAGTTGGAAACACTTTGGTATTGCTGATTGTCTGCATTAAAATAAGTAGTAATTAATTTCTAATGGAATTTATTAAACGTCCAACTGAGTACAGGTGAATGCATAAATATATGTGAGAGACGCTTTTTGTGTGGTGTGTGTGCATGTGCTTGTGTGTGTATGTGAGTGCATGTCACTATGGCTATAAAGACCAGGCAGTTAAATGGTGTAGCCATTGACCAGAATATGACTTCTACAAAACTGAACAAAAAGCACAAAAAGTATAAAAATTGCAACAATCATTTTCACAGAGAGCAAATGTAAAAAGTAATGAGAGCAACAGAGTTCTCCTGGGCTTTTGCCCCGGTCATTTGAAAGGCAATAAAAGCTCATTAATCAGGTTTGTATTCTTATGGCAACCAGTGAAATTAGATGATGTAGTTCACTTTTATTTTCCATCAAAGAGCCCAAGTGTGTGCATTAACAAACAGGCTTGAATCGCATCTATAAATGGCAGAGTTGGAGAACAGTGTGAGACTGGACCTTTGGCTGAAGGTTGCACCGGTTCATGTTGCTGGCCCCCTCCGTTCCCCTTAGACCTGGCCTGGTCTGCACTGGGCTGGAGCCTTGCTAAACATTGGCACCCTGAATGAGGTAATGAGCACAGCTACTGCTACTGAACCAGAGCGGTCTGCAGGTCTGTGGCCAAGGTAGAAATAAGTGTCATAAGAATGCGGAAATCAACATTACTCACATAACACACAAACAAATGCCTTTCTGAACAGTATATAAGTGATATATAATCCATCATACACTGAAATAATAACACATCATCATCATTTTTCTATGTATTACAAACAAGGCATCACGTGGCATCAATCTAATGTTTTAATATCTGACATGCTGTGCAGTGCCTAGCACACATTACAGTATGCTTTGAAAGAAACCGCCCCACCTCCGTCCGCCTCTCCACCTTTATGAATCTCCAGTATGCACTCATATCAGCTGTCAGATGAATCCGTTCCAAAGCAACAAACAAGTAAACAACTGATGTCAGTGAACCTTTCTTTTTCTTGAGGCACAAAACTGGACAACTGCAGAGGCGACAGGACATTCATTCTGTGCCAGAAGGTAAACATTACAACTTCATAATAATCAAATGCGTTACTTGCTTCCAGCATACACACACACGCACGCACACACACACACTCCATGGCATCTTAACTGATGGAAACTTCCCTCCCTAGCATAGTGTGGGCTGTCAGTGTGGTCCATTTCCTGCCAGGTCTGAACCAGCTGAGCCAGGGACTCATGTTCCCCTCAGGGGGCCTTCAATCACTCTTATTCCCGCTGCAGGCTCATAGTGGGTGTGAGGTCAGACGTCGGAGTGCCAGTCCTAAAGAAGACATGGGTTGAGGTCTCCCTCTGCTGCTGTCTTGTGAAAGCAATGACACTCTCAAAATGGAAACCCATTTTTAAAGTATGAGCTCTGTTATTATCTAAGGATGACATTAACTGGTTCACATGTGTCAAGGGATTGTAGCACTCAGGGAATTTTACTTACTTTCTAATCAATAACAGACAAGTGTCAGATTAATATTTTGCATAATAATGCACTAATATTGTTTCATTTTCACTATCTAAATGTCTAATTTTAGATTTGCACCTCTCCATTCGCCCACTGAATACACATGGAGTCCATACATGTTTGAATTTATTTGCAGGGAGAAGTAACATTGAAAGTTTGTCAATATAAAACAGATGTGATCTTTATGCATACACCACTATTATCAGAGTACTTTGACAGATTTTGACTAAATATGGAAGATTTAATAGATTATGGAAACACTCAGCGGATTTACTTCATTTCCCCTGGACAGAGTCACTGCAGAGTCACTTTTCTTTAACAAGAAAACACCTTCTCTCTGAGGTGTTGTTGCTCCAAAGTGATAATATACATCTTAAGCCTTTTTTTATTAGTGCTCAATATTTGGCTTGTCCCTATGACTGGGACATACATTTCTAATGTAGTTTAACATCTTACAGACTCCTTGGATTTCATAGACAACTTAATATGTTACAAAAAAAGTGCTAACCTGAACAGGTATAAGGATTTTCCTTCAAACAAAGATTTTAAACTCTTAATAGCTAAAGTGCACTGTGAGTTCGTATTTTCGAGTTACAGAGCATTAATTCATCCACTGCCTTGGACCTTTACAGCTATTTCAAGGGCATGGACTACAGTCACTGCGCATGCGCCACTCAAGTGTCCCGGAAGCACATCCATACACGTGCAGCGTTTGACAACCTTGAACAGACTACAAAACAGTTAGCTTATAGTTAATGTCTCATAACAAACTGCTCCAGCGATGCCAGTGACAAGACTACTGTGAGTTTAAGCCTTGTTATTTTAATTCCCACATTTATAAACACGCTAAAAGGCGCCTCAGATAGATTAAATATTTGCTTGTGTGCCTCTGCAGCAGTTTGGTAAGCTAACAGACAAGCTAACGTTAGCATGTGTCAGCCTCCCAGGTGCCCTGCATGTGTGGATGTAGCTGTTGAAACAAGTTCTTTGTATTCATTTTAGACACCGTCACTGCGCCTTAATCGAGGAGCTCGTGAGCTCGCTGTATTACTCAATCGACGTCACACAACTGTTCCGCAGCTAACATTAGCGAGCTATGCTAAAAACAAACTGCAGCTGGAGTCGTTACTATGACACCCAGGTCACTGTGAGACAGCTCCCCTGTGTCCACATACTGCAATCTCGGCAATTATATCGTTGTGCTTGAGCCAACTGAACAATGTTTTACATAAGTTAGAAAGAAATGCCAGTTTCCATATCACGTTTTCTTCAGCTGTTGTGTTTTAGATGATATTTGTGCTCCTTTGTGGATGTCTGAAAGCACAGATGGTCATCACGTCCCGTGGGGTTTTCACCACACAGCTCCCCTCTGAAACAGCAACCGACCCTAATGTTTTCCCAGTTGTTAATGTGATTGAAGGGCAGTCTAGAGGGTGTGTGGGAATGATGTGGATAATAAGAGTCTGCCTTTCCTCTCAGATACCCGCTCTACCAGCTGGGCAACCCGCAGCTGAGAATCTTCAGACCAAACTGGTTCCTGACTCTGGTGAAGCCGGGAAAAGAGCAGCCTCCAGACACCGTCCAGTTTCGCATCCCTATGGAGTAAGTCTTTGCTTATGTAAACCCACATTATTATTATAAGCCCATATTATTAGCCGTAGTGCTATCCCATTTAAAAGGAGTCCTATAAATGTGTAGAAGTGACTTTAGATAGTAGATTCAATACCAATAATAACTTCTTTTTGGAAGTGCTTGTGACTAAATGTATTGCTTTTAGAAACTTACAGGTTAGATAGGTCAGATAAAAAAAGGGACAATTTGAATTGGGTTATTTATATAGTTGTGAATTCATCATGCAAGTAATTACTTCAGTACTACCAATATGCGGTTGTGCACCTTGGAATTATACCTTGGAGAGGAAATAGTCAGTGTCTCTTATGCCGTTCATCATATGTTTCAAGCACACATAAATGGAGTGAGAGGATCAGTTGCTGAATGATGCTGAGTTTGAGTTATTTTAACCCCATTTTTATTATGGCTTTTGGAAATCAAATTGTATGTTACATAGGCAATAGGCATGTTCATACATAAATTTCCCTAGATTATGACACCATCCTGAGGTTAGAGGATTGTACTACACATAAATGTTACAAACAAGGAGAAAGTGAATTTTTCCCACATAAATATTTTAGGGGTGGGACTTAAATGCGTTAATTTTCGCTATTTTTTAAAAAATGCATAAAAAATTAGATACATTTTTCTTTAATCAAGTCCCACCCCTAAAATATTTCTGATGAGTGTCTGTGGAGAACAAAACAGTTGCTGAATTGTGTAGTTTTTTGTAGTTTTTAAAAAAAAAAAGTGAAACATGAAATAGCAGGTGCTGGTGGCTTCTTTTGACGACTCCTCAGTGTTCATTAATGTTGCACAGAACTTGAGAAATGTTTATTTTAGTAAAGTAAATTGAAAAGATGCTGTTGCAGATCCTTTTTGTCAGTTTATGTCAGTAGTGTGACTGAACATTGTTCTGTCTTCTAATGTCTTTCAGCAAGATGCACAGTTCATGTATCATATTGTGTAATGTACCACACTATTTCTACTGTTATTATGATGACATGTTTAAATATAGAATTTTTTCTGTAGAGGTGCCAATAAATGATCTCATCCTTTGACAGGTTCAGAATATGATATTTATCATGTATGTAATTGGGACTGTTGGAGAGAAGAATAACGTTGTGTGAGGGTTAAGGGCAGTAGCTGCAGAATGATGCGTGCTGTTGCGTGAGAGTCTTCAAAACACTAGAAAAACTTGCTAGATTTGTCGCTCGTCTGTTGACAAAAAAAGTAGCTAAGAGGATCTGAAAAGCTGCCAGATTTAACGAGAAAGTCGCCAAGTTGTCAACACTGCTTGCCCGTCCACTTCTTCTGCCTCACTCACTGCTTCAGAAAACAGCACGCAGCGAGGTAGCGACACCTTGTGGAGCAGAGTCGCCGAAGTTGTTCACAATCCCCCAAAATGTGACTTTTTAAAAAAATCAATATTATATCGGAAGAAAAAGTATCGTGATATATTTCCATATTGATATTTTCCCCACCCCTAGAATTTAGTACATTTCACGCTAATAGACTACCCTTACTATCTATTGATGATGTCCATAGTTATTAATTATTATTCTATTACAGCCTGACTTGATGCTAATGTGATTTTATGTTCACAGTCAATTTTTCTTATAGTTTCCTTGTCACAGTATCTCCATAAAGCCATACTTTCTGAAGTACATTACATCTTTTCTTTATAAACTGCTTCTGGCCACAGCTGAAACTTCTTGTAGTCTGAAGCCTAAGAATAGTTCAAAAGGTGATTTTGAAGACATTAAATTGAAGTGCCAAACACCTTACTTGTGGATAGTTTTTGCCTTAGAAGTCCTCTTCTTAATGTACAGGCTATGTCGAGCTTGTATGGATTCAGTACCCCATATTTTCAGCAAGCTGGATGATATTAACACAGGGATGTGAACCTGGACCCTGAGGATGAAAAAACATCCTAGTAACTATATCAGCTCTTATAGCAGAATTTACAATTTCATCTTCAGAATAAAAATATAGCAAGCCAATGGCCTGTACATTTTTACTATCATGAGACTACAAAGTTAGTTATTTTATTTGGCATCAAAGTTATTTTTGGTCGTTGCTTTTGTTATACTTTATTGGATGTTTAATGTCATTTAGACCTGTTATATAATGAACATATGTTTCAGGTTTTAGGCTGCGATAATTTGTTTTTATTGGCACTGTAGTACTGTTTCAGGAACAAAAGTATGCTATTGGAGTTGTGCATCATGGCCACCAGGTGGTGTGACAGCCTCAAAAACAGAAATCGGAGGTGTCAGTCCTCTACAGTACAGACAGTTCTTACTACCTCATGGCTGTTTTGAATGTGCTCAGTTGCAGTGATGACTTGCAAAAGGCTGACATGGGCAGTGGGGCTGAGTGGTGAGGTCAAAATTCTTTAGTTTGGCACAGCAGTTGAGGTTTGGGCCGTGCTGCAGACAGCAAGACGTCAAACATCAGTCACCTGGATGAGCCAATATTAATCTGCACAGAAAATGAAAGCAAACTGCTCTTGATCATCCTCCAAAACTTGTGTCCAATGCAGCATACTATATATAACACAACTTTACTGCCCCCTACTTTTGATGGGTTGTTTTTTGTTTTTTGCAACTAGTCAATTTGGAGGGTTTGGACAATACGTATTTTGTCATAAAACGCGACAGGAGGTCCATACCAGTCAGCACTTAGTAGTGATAGGCTGATTTTGACTACCTCCGTGAGCCAAGGTCAGTGAAGTTCGCAGTGCTTCTCTGGCGATCAGCAGGCCAGAGCCCACACTTGGGAGAAAAATTGAAGTTTGAGACAGATCATCTATGTGTCTCTGGTGGGGTTTAGACCATAATCTGTTCATCCAGGTGCCTGGCCTCCCACTCTGATTCTTGCCTCTTCTCTGCCAAACTCCTAGGGTGCTTATGTAATTGTGTGTGTGTGTCTGTGTGCGCGCTTGTCAGGGTGGGTGAGTCAGTTTGTGAGAATGGTGTGTGTCTTTGAGTATATATGCACAAAAGTGGGTAAGTGCAGGGTGCGTGTGTGTTTATAAGGGTGTGTAAGGTTTTTTTTTTTTCTTTGCAGTCTTTGATGCCTGGGAGAGGTGCACAGCTGATTGATATGCTGCTGGGGCCTCAGTATGTGCTTGAAACACTTTTATTTTTTACATTTCATACACACGGTGTAGTAAATGGACACACACGGAGAGACAGTGACACCAAGCAAAACTTCACTCCCACTCCCAGCTTATTGATTAGTCTGAGTCATTACGGCAGTGAAAGCTGTTGTAGTTATGACTCTCGAGGGTAGGCGGTGTTGGCGTGGGTAAGTTGTAGTGCCGAGCAGCTGTTAATGAGAAGTGGTAATGTTGGCGTTCTCAGGGCAATAACACAAGGTGGCCTTTATCTCAATGACACCTGGGAGTAAGATGGCCGTGGTTGTCTGTCTTGTTCTCTCTTGCCTTTTTTTTTTCTAGTTTTCTGGCTTGCTTGTAGTATCACTTACTTGCAATCATCTGCGCATGTCTTTCTCTGTCCTCTCCCTCTGTCCCACCCTGGACTGTTTATTGTGCTTTTCTTAAACGCTTTGCAATGCGTCCAAAACCAATCCCTCTTTGGCACTTGTTGTTTGAGGCACCTGGCCTGTGTTCTCTTGTAATTCTCTTTCTACCTGCTGAAGGGAAGTATTTGTTTGTCTTTTTAATTGTTCTCAAACCTTTTGTGCTATGTTAGTATTTCCTCTCTGCTCTAGAAGGAACATCATCAAATTTCTGGGTTTACACCCACACACACACCTCTTGAGCCTCACCTGGCATGGCAAGAGGCCAACGTTCACACACACACACACACACACACACACACACACAC
>JAOXYL010000090.1:17788256-17798818 GCA_028564955.1 Terapon puta
TTCACTGCCCGCTGGCACACATACACACACACACACACACACACACACACACACACACACACACACACACACACACAGACAGAGGTTATGGGGGGAGGTGGGTACAAATGGAGCAGAAAGAATGCCAGATCTTAGGAAACACATATCTCTCCTCTCCAAGTAAAGGTGAAAAATTGGCCTGAAGAGACCATAGCAAGTTCTGTTTTCACCTTTCTTCATACAACTCCTCCACCGTAAGACCACCAGCAGAGTCCTGTACCAGCACTGGCTATGTAGGAGAGACCTCAGTAAGTGAGAGTCTCTCAAAGGCAGTTGCCTGACATTGGCGTTTGATTGAAAAACCCTATCATTCTCAAGAGTCACCACATCAAACCAACCTACCTTCTGTAATGGTGGAATCAAATGTGGAAATAGTTACTCAAGTATCGTAAATGTAAGCTTCCCTCTCTCGAATAAACAGAACTTAGCAGGTCAAATGGAAGCGCTCTAGGTCTACATCAGTGCCGGCTTTGCCAAAATCTGGCATATTATAGAGGAAAAGGCAATTGTTTGTACAGCATGGAAACATATATTACATCATTCTTAGGTACAAAGAGTCTTTGTCTTCACAGATGGGATTTTCTCATGCAGATGTTTTGCCTCTCCTAATATTGTTGCAACAGCTCAAGGTATTGCTCTGTTTACTGCAGAAAAACAAGGAATATTGCATTATCCTGCTCTATCAAAGAAACATATGAGGTGATAGAAGGCGCCATATCCGAGGCACTCATGTCAAACCACAGCGTCACTATTAAGCACTTTGTCAGACGCATTTGGGAAGAGCTCTCTACCAGGCTAATCCAATTGGCTAGATTGATTAGCAGTTAAAAGCCTTTCTTCCTCTGGTCGGAGCGATCCCTTCCAAATGCTGCCCACTGGGCTAGCTTTAGCTGGGCTGGCCCACCGGATCAGTTGGTGCCAGGCCCACTTCCTGTGTAGGGTTTCACCGGGCGCGATCAATACACGCAGACAGCTAATTGGATGAACACTGACACTCACATTTCTCTTCTCTCCACTTTATGGTCCGGAGAATAAAAGCCGAATATGGGTTTATATGGGAGTGTCCTGTCTGTTACAGTAGGTAATATAACAGCAGAGTTTATGGGAATGCAGTATGGAGATAGGCTTTATCATGTCCATCTCAAATCAGTGGATGCAATGTTATTTGATGGACACTAATCCAACATGTAAGCCTGCAAGTGATGGAGTGCGACCGAAGGCATCTTCCCTCACTCCCACACACACATTCAAACCACTCCTTACCCAATGTGAACACTGTCGCTGGAGGCCAAGAATAACCTCTGTACTCTTGTCTCTCTTTTTCCCCTCCCTATTTGTATGTTTTTCTCTTCTTTGTCTGCTCTGGACATGTCTGGACAGAATGACCAAGTGTGATGTAAAGAACTACCTGGAGAAGATCTATGATGTCCCTGTAGGAGCAGTTCGCACAAGGATACAGTTTGGTGAGTGTCTTCACTGCTTTGCACAAGCACACACAGAGAGCTATTAGATGCACAGAACCTGGAGTGGTTTAAACTACCTCATGAAATATTTATATTTCTCATAGACCCACTGGTTGTGAAGGTACTACTGGGCAATAATTATTTTCTGAGTAGCTCCAGCAGCTCATCATAGATCCAATCTTGTCAAAGTAGCTGAGACCTGAGCCATGACCTGAAAGAGGACCACGTCCAAATGATAGTATTGAGTATCTAGGATCAACCAATATGTCAGTAGTAAGAATGGATCCACTTTCTGTAATATCTGATCATGTGGTACATCATCATGAAAAGAGAAATCTTTTTTTATGTGAAGTACACGGCAGTATGTAGCAATTGAAAGTTCTCTTTGTCTGTGATTATTTCTTCACATAAAGTGCAGTGAATAAGAGCAGTGTTTGAAAATACAGAAATCACACAATGCAGACATGCCTGGGTTGCTGACCGTTTGACAAGGAGAGCTGGTGATGGAAGAACATAAACACACACCATGACTGTACATCTATGTAAAGACATGGAGTTCATCCAAACTATTGAGAGAGTGGGTGTTAAGGCAGTGGTGAAAACCCTTTATTCATGGTATGCAATACCAAGCCACAAACATTTCATCCAAATTAAAATTCTAAAGTTGACCTGCAGCTGTTGTGAGTAAATCGAGCAAATGCTACACACACACATAATACACACACACACACACACACACAGTACAGCGCATATTAAACTCTGCCTTCGCATGAACACTGTTAAGTATATAAATAGGTAATCCGATAACTTGCGTCAATTTCCGTCCTCCAGTATATTTACACGTAAATCATATTGTGTTAAAATTTTATATGGAACACCCCTATACAGCATGCACTGTACAAGATGACATACTGCAGCCTCATATTGAAAATATACCATGAAATAAAAGGTTTCTATAGAATTTGAACTATCTAACATGACTATACACATAGTCATGAAAGATGACTGTATAAAGTTACATGTAGCTGTTGTCTTTTTAATCCATATTACAACGGATTCAGTTAACAAAAACAAACTTTTTGGCATCAGTTGAAATCCTGTATATACATCCACATGCCAGGGAAGTTGCAAAATTCACACACATAAAGGACTGCAAAATATTATTTTATTGCTATTGTTATTGATGTATGGACAATTTTGAACCAAACAGTTATTCACTTCGTTAATTTGTAGAATTTGTAAAGATGCAGTAAATTAACTGCTCCTGTCTCTTCATAAACCAACCTGACTAACTGAGGTTTTATCAAAACTAAAGTGAATATCTTTGACATCGTGTTTAGGTTATTCCCACTATTTCCATCCTAGTAGTTGACAGTTTTTTCCAATTAAATTTTGGTTGTGGAATTCACAGAAATGGTTTTTGTTTTAGGAAGCATAAACTCAAATTGATCCTGTTTTGGAGACTATAAGTGGCAGTTAGTGGCGATTAGCAATTTCAGCACACGATGTAGACGGTCTTCCCATCGACGTGAAGCAGCGGGAGTGTTTTCCAGCGGCTAGTTGCGGTAGTGGTTAGCGTGCCTGGCTCTCCTTTCCCCCTAACACACACAGCTGCTTATCTGACAATCTGCTGCTGCAGCATTCCAGCCTCCAGCTGTCCCAGGACACCCCACGCTCCCTCCACACAAACACATACTGTTCACTTATAAACTTGCAGCTTCAGGGCCCTAAGTGCCCCGTGCCCTCCTGCCCCCTTGTCGAGGATGATCACAGAGCCAGCAGTGTTGTACCATTGTCTTAATAATCGATTTGAGATTGTATTGGGGGAGGAAATGCGTTCAGTCTGCATGGACTATTTTGGGGGGCTCTCTTTAAGTCAAGGAAATCGTAAGTTCATGGAAGAACTAAAGGAGAGGCTTGAAGTTTGAGGGACAGCCTGCAAAGAGAAGGCACGAGCCCCCTCTATACTACGCCTGAAGGGCCACGAGGAGCCCCCTCTACCTCTGGAGGAGAGTCCGGTAAGGAGACGTAGAGGGAGGGAGGAGGAAAGAGGCGCCTAGGTTAGCCTAGTCTTCAGTGTGGAGGACCCATTAACGCTGTTTATTAGGATTGTGTCATTAAAAGCTAGGGGAAAAAGGAAAGCCCCTCGGGAGGGAGGGTGGAAGGAAAGCAGTGAGCTGTGGGGGGACAGAGGGGGATGGAGAAGTAAGGGCGGCTCAGGGCCCCTGGTGATTCCGAGGTACGTCAGAGAAGGTATCCCTGTCTGCGTCAGGAGTTCCACTCCATTGGCAGCGTGAAGACGGGAACCGGCAGAGGAGAGTGAGGGGTGCAAACGACCCTTTCTTCCCTTCATGTGCGGCAGGGGTATTTTGGAAGGGGTTGCCATGGTTACTCCTCCGGCCTGGGATTTGTAACGTGATAGCTGGCTGCCAAACCGCAATCTCAAAGTGGGAGAAATTGTGCTTGCGTTTGCGAGTGTGGTATGAAAGCTCTGTCTGTGTGTCTCTATGTGTTAGGAAGGGGTTATGTGAAATAAGAAGAAACACTTTGTACCTTTTCAAGCCGTGCGTGTGTGTGTGTGTGTTTGTTTGTGTGTCTTCTTTGTATGAGGGGACAGGTCAGTGTCTTGCTTTGCTTTTTCAAAGGTTGTACCATTTCCCTGTGCATTTCCTCAGCAGTTACACACAAACACACAAAGGCACACACTCTTCGTTACCTCTGTCTCCCACCCACACAGGGGCCTCCAGTTAGCCAGGGGATGAGGAGGGGGGGTGTTTTACAACCCAGCTCAGGGCTTTCCCTGAGCAGTGGGCTGCCTGGCTAGTGATTACTAGCTACAAGTACCCCCCCACACTCGCTCACACACACACACACACACACACACACACACACACACACACACACACACACACACACACAGACATGCACACGCACATACACGCACATGACTCATTACAGCGGAATGTTTCCCTTGTTTTTCATGTCATAAACCGTTCCCATGGCAATGGCAGTTACTCAGAGGGCCTGTTGACTTGACCATCAGAGTCTTATTGAGATTAGAGTTCCAAGGCAGAGATGAACCGTTTGATGCTTGGGTCATTATCCATCATTGAATGGTGAGTGTTTGTCATAGCGGGAGGATTGAGATGCCTGTATGAAGTTCCTGAAAGTTTAGTGAAATTACCTTGTGATTTCTTTGAAGCCAGAGTCCTAACACACACCCACATATACACAAATTCACTCCTGTGTCATACAGACTCAGAGAGGTCTGACAGGAGAGAGGATGATGTCATCATCATCTCCAGCTGTGGGAAGAGGTTAACCTGGTTTCCATCATCAACAAGAGCTGTTTTACTGCATGTACTCACAAAGTATGCTGTTCTACAAAGAAAACAATAAAATATGTGGTATAGTAAAATATCTGGTGTTCAGATACTAATGAAACATATTATAATAATAGCTGTGAAGGTAAAAAGATGTCAGGACGGTGCCGTAGCCATATTTTCTGACTGCCACCTATGGGTGGACAGTATATATAATCAGTAACAATATGTAACAGGTATTATCCTAATGTACACAATGTTTCTTGATTAATCAGTTATTCATTTGCCTATAATTACATCATAAAAAAGTGAAAAATGCCATTATTTCCAAGAACCCTCAGTGACATCATCAAATGTCTTATTAGCTGCAACTATCTGTCTAAGAGTCAACTGTTCAGTTATAATAATGATATGAAGACAAAGAAAAGCTGCAAATGGTCACATTTAAAATGCACAAACCATACATTACACAACAAATTATATTTGGTTATAAAATAAACTTCATTTCATGTTCTGTTTATTGTTTAATTGTCACATGTTGATGTGATGTACATATAGTTACAATTGTTCGTAGGGGAGAAATAAATCAAGAGCAAATGTATGTATTTGTCCATCCAGCACACCAAGACCCAGTTAGAGCTTGTAAAGGCCAAGCCATCTCAGTAGAAACCGAATCGCAAAGTCTCTACCAGTTGACAAATTTCCATAGTCTTCACAGTGTATTGTCATATTGCCCAGCCCTGCTCTCACCATATTCATAAATGTCATCATCATCACTCTCTCCAAATGTCTGCTGTCTCACAACCAGAATTGGTTAGTCATTCCTGTTTACCAACAAATGCAGTACATGCTGTTCTCTGTGTTTCTCAGGCTCTAACAAGAAGAGGAATCACCTAAACCAGAAAGTTAAGAAGCCCGACTATAAAGTAGCCTACGTTCAGCTGGTGAGAACACACAAACACACAAACACACACACACACACACACACACACACACACACACACACACACACACACACACACACACACACACAAACACACACTCATCCTCCTACTCCCAGTCTTTTCTGGTTGGCGTATTGTTTGAGTAGCATTAGCTCATTGACTCCTGTCCAGTACACAGTGGGAGGTGGAGACCTCTCCACAACAACTTTCTCTTACTCTCTCTAACACCCAGCCCTCTGTGTTTTCTTTCCCCTAATTGTGGAGGCTGCATTATTAAACACAACACCCAGGAGGAAAGGGCATTTTGGAGGCCTTGAGCCTTCAGCTTTTGTGTCGGCTAGTTTCGAAGGGGGGCGACTCGCTGGGTATGAGAGGTGAGACAGGTTATTGGATGTTCTCCCTATAGAGCCTTGAGGGGCAGGCCGCCTTTTGAAGGTGAGCTCTCTGACTCCGTCGTGTACACACACACACACACACACACACACACAAACATGACACAGCCCTACCTCACATCTCTCTCCTGTGTGGTTCACACACTCTGGCTGCCCTCTTGAAAAAGCAGCAGTCTGGGTTCTTGCAGGGCCCCGAAGGTGAAAGGTCGCCTTTGGTTACATGCCAGACTTATTGCAAGAAATATTGAGATATGGGTATCATCTGGTGTAGCTCTCCTCTCTGTGCTTGTGTTTGGTGCCGTACGTGGAATGTGAGCAATCGTCTGCGTTTGGTGTGTGTTTGTTTGTTCGAAGGGACACTCCCGGTGTTGGCGTGCCCAAACTCCCTCATTGCGTCACGGCTTTTGCCTTCACACCTGTGTTTGAGGTGAGCTTTCGGTCAGGAAAGCCCATTCCCTGCCCGACTTGCCATTGTTTGAAGTCTGTTACTCTTTGAAATCAAACAAACCTTCCCCCAAAATGTCAGAAGGGAAAAAAAGTCACAGTTTTAATGCGCCTTTGATGCAGACGTGAAAAGCAAGGGGCCTTTGATTTGTGCCTGCCGTTTTGATCTTGCCCAGATAAATCAACAGCGGTGTAGACGCTTGTTTACGCCGCGCCGCCCACCCGACTGGGAGCCATCAATCTTGAAACGGATGAATAATGAAAATTGTCTAAACACGACAATTCGAAAGAGGATACATAATTGAAGCAGCCATGAATCTTTTAAAGGGGAGACTTCCTCTTGTCTGACACCAAGGAAGTGGCCTGGGATTTTGTGTGCATCTGGAATTCCTCGTGGAGTCGGCAGTGATGCTTCTGTCTCGCCAGATGCGCACAACGATGATAGGTGTGAGGATGCAGAACGGCGCACACGCATGCACATCTGTGACGTGTGTGTCACCCATGCATGCTGAGCCCTAGAGGACCGATGTTTTTCCTTGAGTGTCATCCGCTCTGTAGTCGCAATCACGCTGTGGTTTCTGAAGTCATGCTCATTTTGATGGCAAACAGCGGGCAAGAAATACTGAGATGCAGCCTCTTTGTGCTTAAAACGGCTTGATACAAAACCGAATATCCGGCCTATTTCTCTGGCAGGTTTTTGGAAAAAAACATGCTCTTTCAACTCCCTTTCCTACCTCACTCTCTCTCTTGTTTCTGTGTACACACACACACACACACACAGACACACACACACACACACACACACACACACACACAGCCCCAGAAAACCCTCCTTCCTTTTGCAGCGGTGGGTAGAAAACAAGATTGTTCCTAATTGACTCCACATGTGGGAGAGTGTTCTGTGGGTCGATGCTCACACCGCCGTCCCCCCATTCTACCCTCATCCTCCCCTCTCTACCACCCCCTGAACCCCCCCCATAAGCTAATATTGCAGCAGTAATACATTTGCTCTCTCTCTTTCCTTCTCTCTCTCTTTCTCTCTCTCTCTGTCTCTCTCTCATTCCTTACTCTTAGCTTGTGGTTAAAGGGAGGCCTCCCGTTAGCGGGGTTCCGTGACGGCCATTTTCCTCAGGCTTAAGGGGGGACCCCAGTAATGGGGGAAGAGATAGCGTCTGCATGTGTGAAATGTGCACTGTGTGTGGGAAAGTGTGTGTGAGTGTGTGTGTGTGTGAGTGAGAGCGAGAGACAGAGGGAGAGAGAGAGAGAGAGGCTCACACAGGGGAGGTAACTAAGGGCATGATGGAGTCATGCCAGAGCAGGGAGGTCCAGAGACGGGGCAAAGCGATTGGGGGGGAGTGGGAGAAGAGGCTTTGGGGTGACAAAAACAGCAGTACAAAATGAAAAATCTTGAGTCGATCAGACTGCTTTTAGGTCTGGCTGCACATCAATAGGACTGGTGTGTACAGAGTCAGTCTGCTTTCATGCACCGCGAGAACTAGCTGTGTCTAAAAGGCCTAACTCTAGCAACTATACTCGGGGTAACACTTGTTTCTGACTTTCACAGTCAAATCATACTGTTCCATCTATTTGATCCTGTAAAGGGCTGATGTTGGAAAATCCACTTCTGCATTGCACTTCTTGACCTCTGTTGTAGACATGACTTCATGTACAGTAGTGTAATTAGATTTCTTGTCTGGTTCACTATATCTTTGTGCAACAACATTTTCCACAGGTTTTGTACAATATAGTATTCAAGTCTTTACTAAGCAAGTCACAGAAGCAAATTTGCAGAAAATCCACCTTCAAAGTTGACTTGAATGTGCCTGGTAGCAAAGGAGGCTTTTTTTTCCAGCCAATCATGTTCATAATGCATGTCAGACCCTGTGGTTTGCCCTCATTAAATTCTCTTGGCCCATCTCACAGCTGAAGTGCACCGTGCTACCCCTTCCTGTTAAACCTTGCTTGCATTTGAAACCGTTGTAAAACCAATCCGGTGCTTTTCATAAAAGAGAAAGCTCTCCACTTCTGAAATTATAGTCATTTTTGAATGTTTTCAGTCATTGTTCAGCAACATTATTGTCAGTCAAACGTTTACGATAAAGTACTCTCTGCCTGGCATGTAAATGAAAAGGCTGTGGTGAGTTTTGGTCAGAGGAGGAGTTATTTTCTCCCTTTGGAGTGGCAGCTAGTTTGCAAGCGAGCTTTGCTGACTGGTGCCAGCTGCAGCACTTCAGTGGGCTGAGTGCTCCGAGTGCATGTTGAAAGCTCCCGGAGGGTGACGCTGTGAATATATGAATGGGATGCCTGACCAGTCTCAGCATTTCTGAATGATCCCGTTTAGTGCCACATTGTGCTGTAAATGTCAAATGCATGCTGTAAAAGTAGTGATGTACAATGAGCGGATTGCTTACAGCTGGTGAGATGGTTCATGCTGTGTTTAACATTGCTTAGAGGATATTGAGAAATACCTTTTTGTTTTTTCTTTATTATTTTTTGTATTTAATTTGCAGTACTGTTGTCGAACCTCCCGTTGTATTAAAAGGAACTATTTTAAAAGTATTTAGAAAATTATATTGGGAATATAATATTAGGAATATATTCCTAATTTTATTTCTTATTAAACATAATTTTCTTAAAAAGCTACATCCATGTAAAGAAAGGAATCTCAGAAATCTCAGGCATTTTCCTCAGGTTGTTTTGAGAGGATGTCAGAAGAGAGGAGGAGTAGCTTATGTTTGTGTGTTGGACACCGCATGGCACATCCAAGCACCAGTGTGATGCTTGCGACCATTTAGCATAAAAATCCCCACGAGTTAAACGTTGTTTGACAGTGTGTGTGTACACCTAATGAAATCACACAGAGATTAGGTGAGCATCAACAGTTATCTGGGCTTGCTGGGAGCCTTCGAGCATCACCGCAAGTCTGTCCTGTTATGGGGCGTTGTTGCACAAATCCCACACAAGCTTCATTCAGCAGAGTTTATCTGTAGACAAAAGCTCACTTCATACAATCAGAGGAGAGAGCCTGACGAAAGTAGTGCAAGTAGATGATGAGTGAAAACTTCAGAGCAGAAGGGAGAGCAGGCACACAGATGGTCCAAGGTGTTGTCACGATGCCGACCTTTAGTTGTCATGAAGTGAGCAGCTAGTTTTGTTTACACATAAAACAATGATATCATGATGTTGATGGTAGTCACGATCTGGTTCTCCACATCTGAGGACAGCCTAGACCTAGCCACACATATCTTGAATGCTTTCAGTTTAATTAAGCAGTAAAATCACATAATATTAAAATATCATACAGGTTCAGTATTTCTGAATATTGTAAAAGGTTTTATGCACATGTACTTAATTAAAAAAACGTCATTTTTCTAACGAGGCCTTGCTTTGGTAGTTTTTTGTAGACTGTATGCTCTTGTGCATGAGCTCTTTTGCATACAAAAAAACAACTCATTTACTCTCTAGTAGCTCTGTTTTTCTTATTGTTTGTGTGCCTTGTAGACAAAGTTTTCATAAAAGTAGTAAATAAGGTCTCAGGGTTTCTCTCCAGGGCCCTGGTCACTGACAGCAATGCAGCACAACAGTTGCACCAGTCACATTGCTCAGTGCCCCAAAGCAATGTCCCGACCCAACGACCACAGAACAAAACAAGATATGGGGTTGGACCAACAGTTGTAGAATAAGTGGTAGCTTCATTCAAATTGCTCATTTCCCGTGTTTCTTTCTGTCGCTTTCTCCACCCCCGCTCGATCCACGGGGGAAGGCATTGCTCGAAGTGAAAGAGACTGGGGAGGGAGAGAAAGAGAGAGGGAGAGAGAGACAAACAAACAGAGGGAGAGACAGAGTGGCAAACATGGAGAAGTTGTGACACAGCTGAACAGGGGGGAGAGAGAGAGAGAGAGAGAGAGAGAGAGAGAGAGAGAGAGAGAGAGAGAGAGAGAGAGAGAGAGAGAGAGA
>JAOXYL010000090.1:17808166-17819053 GCA_028564955.1 Terapon puta
TGTGTATATGTGTGTGTGTGAGTATATATATATATATATATATATATATATATATATATATATATATATATATACTGTATATATTGTGTATGTATATGTATACAGATAGATAGATATCCCACATGCTCAGCAGGGGGTGGCCCTCAGCTTTAATCCTGGTAACCTCATCACTGTGCTCTCTCTCTCTGTAGTCTGCCAGGCACTGCTACCATGCGGTCAAAATAGATTCTACCGCAATGTGAACACCTCTCTGTCTCACTACCAGACACACACACACATACACACACACAAGTCCTCAAGATGTCTCTGCTTTGCTACGGTTTACCCCACCACACCACCACACTGCCACCGCAGCCGCATGAGCCACAACCTCATGAGATTTCTCACCGCATCGTCAACACCTCTCCGTTTCAGTGTGCGGTCCAGATTTGGCCGTATTCTAATGGCAACCGCCAACATCTGGTTGATTTTTTTTTTTTTTTTTTTTTTTTTTTTTATTGACTGTTTTGTGAATGGCTTTATCTACCAGTGCCTTCTGGATTGTCCCTCATCAAAAAGAAAGGGATATGTAGTTTGTTTGACAGTCTCTTTGGGCCAGAGCGAATGGCTCCATTTCACATGTTCAGACCACTTAAAGCCTTTTCAGGCTCTGTGACCGCATTCAGAGCTCCTCTGTTCTTTAATTCGGTCAAGTGTGGTCATCCAAAAAGTCAGTGTACTTGCCCCCCCTCCATTCAGTCACATCTTATTTTGCTCCACAATAACTCTAGGTGCTCAAGGTTTTCAGAGAGCACAAAAGAAAGGCTGATCTCAGGTCGTAAAAGTGGTTAGAATGTATTTTCTGATGGATTCAATTTTTAAGTTGTATAGATTATCTGAATGGAAGTCGCCATGTGACCTCAAGAGTAGTTTTACAGCTGTTTAACAGTCTTCAAAGTAATAAAACGTTGCTCCAAACTTCTTTCATTCCAGAGAACATAAAACCTGATACCCTGAAGGCTATTCCGTGGATTGAGGATATTGGAAAATGAAGTCAAACCTACTACAATGGGGTTGAGTAATCATCTCTGAAAGGCCTCCTTTTTGTTATTCATTTTCAGATTTGTAGCGTAGCTCTCGCTCCATTCTCACTCTGCAGCCTATTCAGTTACTTTTCAAATGCTGATGTGTATCTCATCTGTCACACGGCGATGTCTGGTCCTGCAGCTGCTCTCGGTCCAGTCGTGTCCCGTATGTTTTACCTCTCAGAGCAGCAGGTTGAATCAGCCTTTTGTGTCCTCGGCCGCTGACTGTGCCATAATGTTCTATTCAGCTTCAGGTCGGAAAAGCTCTACGCGCCGGCACCTTCCTGTTTTCATCAAAGATATTTTAACACATCAGGCCAGAACAACTATGGCTTTCATATTTCATACTTAAATCTAAGCTTATGAATAATAAAGAGTCACCCCCCTTTCACATTTTCCCTGTATTGATTTCACACGCATTCCAAGGTAGCCGGACACACAAATGTCCATTCTTTCAACATTCTTCCACTTTTTTTCTTCTCTTATGGGGAAATTATTACACACACAAACACACACAGGACTTTTTCTTTTCCCCACTGCTGTTTTTGAGTTGCATACTCAGTTTGTCACAGATCAGAAGCAAAGGTCAATCAGATAGAATACAGTTGTCCTTTTGTGCGTGTCTTTCCATCGCTCGCCTCCTACTTGTCTCTTTTCACTCTCCTTTTTCCCTTCGTCCCCCGATGGGGCTGCTAACAGGATTACAGAGGGTTTGTGCATAACCCTGTTGTATCCACACAAGTGTACACACATAAACCTGGGTTTAATTTGGGGACATTTCAAGTACATTTGTACCCTGGGGACGTTAACAGTAGATGCCCACACAGACGCGAACCATTCTCGAAATACGCAACTGCTGTTAAAACAATACAGACACGCCGATTGCTGTCGCTAATTTCACAGGTGTCCCCAATCAACTGGTTAAACAGTCAGACGGCGGTCCCCAAACGTGACACAGGGCAGACGCGCACCCCAAATGCACACTTCCTGGAGCAAAACAAGACATTAAATTAGAGCTTATTAAGGAAACATACACATACACATCAATGGGGAAAGCGAGACAGGTTGGTAGTGAGTGAATGACAACATTTGCCTTCCCCTCTTAACCCCCACCCCCGCCAACAGTCGCAGTCCCCTCCAGTGTTTCTCCTCCTTTTCCAATTGAGGGGGAAACTTTGGGTGTAATGGGTTGTTCATGTGCGTAAGAGGAGTATGTTTACATCACTAGCAGCGCAGGGCCTTGTCCCAGTATTCCTGGATGGCAGCTTGATTCATTTGGGAGCGTGGTGAAGATGATGGCCGACTGAGGGAAAATATCCACTCCTCCAATTTGTCGTCTAGGAAGCGTAGTAGGTAACAGAAAGAAAACCCTTGTAGGCACATAATGCCTGACTGTCTTTCTCCACTTTTGTCCTTTTTGGCCTGGCCTCAGTCTTCTCCATAAATCACTCAGTATGCACTCATACACACACTCCCTCGCGCTCTCTCTTTCTCACACACACACACAAATAGTAGAGAGAGGCAGACAGACACACAGGAAAGATCGTTTTGGCTCGGAGCACATGTAGACCGAGGGGACACGGGCTCTGCCTCTGCTGTGGTGCGATGTATATATTTCAAACAAAAATATGAGCGCTCTCTGCCAGCACTTTCTCTCACTGCGGAAATGTGTCCAGCAGACGCTGGACACGCGCATACACACCTACAGACACATCCACACACACACACACACACAGGGTGCGGCCTCCTGCCAACAATAAGACTTGTTTAACGAGTCTCAGTGCTTTGTTGATTTCAATCTCAGGCCTTTGTTGTTTTTGTGAATTGTGCTCTCTGAGGCCGGTATTAATCTTCGCGCATGTGTATACACAAGGTGTCCAGCGCTGAGCCGTATAACTGGGAATTGTCATGCGACAACGTTTGGTTCAAGTTGGGTGAAGTCTTGTTTGGCTCGCTGCTTCATTGTTCCTCCTATTGCCAGGTCTAGTGTTTATAGTGCTGTGGTAGACCCCTTCCTCCATCACCCCTACTTTCCTCTTCTTCCTCTCCTGGTCACTTCCTCCCATCCCTCTCTCCCTGCCCCACTCCTCCTGCTTACTCCTGCAGCAGCAGCAGCTCGCCCTTGGCTTGGTCCAGTGTTTGTGTTCTGGGTTCTGCGTTCCTCGATGGCAGTGTCTGCGAGCACAGAGACACACTGAGGGTCTTGGCAGGGCCGTCGGTTTCCAGGTGCTTCCCTGGGGTTTGGCAGCTCTTTTGCCCGTGCCTGACTAAGCCCTCTCCTCCTCTCTGGGTCTGCACTCTTGTCTCTCTTCCTACGTTCACTGGGCTCACCAGAAAAAAAACTCCTGTAGTTTGCAGTGCAGGCGTTGCCGCAAGATGGGAACACAAGAACAGGGTGGCTTTTCTTTTGATTGAAGGTTGTGCATGTTTTGCTCTAGCTGCTCCTCAAAGCTGGTATCAGAGAGTTTAGACTCAAATGGCCAGGTTTCAGAGAGTAACATGAATTCAAGTCTGTGTAAAGTATCATACCAAAATAGTAGTTTCCATAATAGTTGTGTTTTGGATGGTTGCATGTAGTTAGATGCCTGGTCATGCCAGTATTGTCAGATTGGACATATCAGGCTCAATTGTAGTTTGCATACATAAAGACCAGTGTGTGGTTAGTATCTTAATCCAAGGACCTCTGGATCTTTGTAGACTAAAATCCAGCCAGTCTCTCCCACCGGGGTGTCTTGCTTTCCACTGAAAACTTCAAATTATGATTAGTCTGTAACTAAGAAATACTGGTGGAAAGTGGGTTGCGGTCTCTCCAACACATAAAAGAGAAAATAAACAGTGGCTTATTGGGGTTCACCTAATCATACAAAAATCTAGATGGAAAATGGAATTAAAAATACCACTGGGTAGGTTTTGTTTTATTATTATGATTCAACTTTATAATATTACTTTAAAGTACTCTGGCACATGATCATCAAGTCATTTGTGTTTCCTCACCATTATTTTCCTCACTCTCTGTTATCAGAAGCATATTACGCACCGTCGGTCTCTGTCCTCTGGCAGTAGTAAACACATTTTGGATGCATAAAACTAAAATGATAAAATGAGTTTAAAACCAGTGTGATACTTCAATTTTTTTTTATTGCTGTAAAACTTGGCTAAACCCAAAGAGATGAGTCGAAGTCGTCTTGTGTTACAGGTCAGGCAGCTGCCGCTGGCTCATTTTAGTGCTTCTTGATCATGTACTTGGTGCCATCTCTTGTTTTTATCTTCTCACCTGGCCATAACCTTGCTAGCAAAAGACGAAAAAACACACAGCAACATGCACCCACATTTATCCAGTCTAAACATAGAGTAATAACACCCGAGACTCCTGCTGTACAGAAGTTTGTCCCAGTCAAGCACTTTCTGGTTTAGGCAAAGCCAGCTCCATTCTGCATCTTTGGCTGAGTGAGCTTCATGTTGTCTCCCCCTTTGGGAATTAAACCATGCTATGTGGTAATTATATGCATGTTTCTCTTGGTATTTTGGGGGTTGGAGACAGACAAAGTAGCGTTCACATCAGAGCCAGACCATTCCTTAACGCCTACACACTGACCCCAAACAAAATATTTCACATATTTAAACAGAATAGTTGATTGACAATTGTGTTTGTGGATGCAATTCATTTTATAGTGGTAGGCCTCTATATAAAACCATTTAGAAGTTTATGAGTCACATAATGACATTTGACTATTTGTCATTATGAAGTGGAAGCTGTTGTTTGGTGTAAACTACAACGTCATTGACCATTAATCACTTAAGGAAGATCTTTGAGGATTAGCAGTTTGTGCCAAATCCAAACACACAGTGATGAAAACGACACATGTAAGTGCAGTTTCATCATCAAAAGATACGATCTGGCTGTATGTGAAGCAGAGTCATGTAAGGATAGCGAGGATTTGGCTCCAGTTGAGACTGATAACAGTGAATTCTTGTTGCCAGGTGTCCATGGGAGAGGCTGAAAGGGATAGGCTATGGATATGTGTGCATGCCTGCACCCACTGACCTGTTATTTTTTGGTGTGTGGGCGTGCAAGCGTGCTTACTTGCGTGTGTGTGTGTGTGTGTGTAGTGTACTGTACTCTACAACGGCCTTACGCAGACTACGGTTAGGCCGGCGATGCATTAGCCATGGCCAGAGATGGGTTGGTATGGAATAAATAATGGATACCATCCTTTCCCTCTGAATAAATCAAGACCGGAGAAATGGAGAGATGAGAGATTAAATGTGGGAGAGAGTTGGAGAAATTGAATGCCAGAGAGAAAGAGAGCGTTTCTGTAACTGGAAGAAGAATATAGACGGAGAAACAGTGTCCTGAATTCCAAATCACTGTCTCACTTCTTGTTTCTGCAAAGAAAAGAAAATGGTTCAAGGAAAATATTCTTACACAGAAAAATGGATTTAATGATTTTAAGTAGAAAATGAACAACTCATTCTTTTTATTATTAATGATAAGTAGGGACTCAGTGTTTTGTTTCCTCATTTTGCTCTTTTTTTTTCCCTTTTCATCCCAGGCCCAGGGCCAGACGTTCACCTTCCCTGACATTTTCCCAGAAAAAAGCTCGAAGCCGGCGGAGGGCTCTGTGGACGAAATGCAGGAGAAGTTCATGGAGGACGAGAAGCAGAGGCAGAGACTCGACCCCAGGAGAGGAGGGGTCACCGATTGGTTCGGACTCTGAGACAGCCCACTGACCGGGAGCTCTGTGTCCGTGTGCGCGCGCAGGCGTTTCGTTGGGAGCAACGTGTATTGATTTACAACGCGACTGTTGTGATGTCACTGCTATTTCTGTAAGAAACGCTCACGAGTGCGTAGTAAAGAAGAATGAGCATGTGTGTGGGAGACTGGAGACATGTGTTTGGTGCGTGTGTGTGTGTGTGTGTGTGTGTGTGAGTGAGTTTGCAAGGCTTCAGTCCAGTAACCCGAGCCAGAACAGAATCACAGGAGGAGGAGAGTGGCCCGGCTCCATCTTTCATGAAACCAGCCCACCGTACAGAATCTCCATCACCTCGGATGACCTCCTCTTCTTCCTCCTCCCACTCTTCCTGTTCCACCTCCTCCTTTTCTTTTTATTCCTCCTTTTTGGCACCACTAACTCTGTGCCTCCTCTGTCCTCTGTCTCTCCTCTTTCCTCAGAAACTTCCTTTCCTTCTCCCTTATCTCCTCCATTATACCCCTTTTCTCTTGCCCCTGTCATACACTCCTCTTCCTCTGCCATGCTGGGGAGTGGTATATTGTGGTATCCCTAGTAGCCCTGACTCGCAGCCAGTTGGATGAGAGTACCTGGACAACCCACATCCTTTCCTCTTTTATGAGTTCGCCTTGGATTAATTGACCACTTTAGGTAAACAACAATTGAGATGTTGTTTCAGCAAAGCAGCGACATGGAATTTGCTGGAGTGTTTTTATTATTCTGTGGTAGCACCTCTTGCCATAACTCTGAGAGAGGGTTGTACCCAGTGTTTGTGTGTATGTGTGTGTTTGCCCAGCATGTAGGACTTGCCAGTGAATCTGTCTAATTGTAAGTACTGTTGGAATAAGAACTAATAAACGGTCACTCGTCCAAAAGTGCTCTGCTTACTTCTCCTTGTGTTGTCCTCGCCTCATCTCCTACGGCTGCTGCGCTCAACAGCTGGCACTTTGAGACACTGTTCGCCACACAAGCTGGCCCGCGCACGTGCCAACACGGTCTGGTAGCTGTTTTGACAAAGTAATGATCTGTGCTTGAATCGGGCCACTGGAGGACTGAGCTCTCTTACGGTAATAAGGCCCATAAAGGGGAGGGACCTCTCCCAGGCTCGCTCAGGCCCTCCATTATACTGAGAGGGCACGGTTACAGTAAGTGTCCCCCAGCCGTGACCGCTAATGCTGGCTCGGCTAATACAAAGGTCCAGTCCCTGACCTCACCCAGCCAACTCGGCTATCACTAAGGAGAATGTCAATATTGATCCCGTTGGCCCATTGTCTGCTGCCTGGAACAACTCACCCCCTGCGTCGCTATAAAGCAATCTGATTTGGAACAGTGTGAGCCTCCTGTTACACAGCCACTCCGTTCCTTCTCCGTCTGCCTCCCTCTCACTTTTTATTTTCCTTTCTCTCCGCTCCTTTGCTCCTCTCCGTTGCCCAGTCTGGACCTCCAGAGAAACAGCTGCTTAACCGACAGAGAGGGGAGACCAAATTCCAAAGTCCTCGCTCTCCTCCCCGGACTGAACGGACCCCACATGAAAGTTGAGAAATCGGGTTCTGTTGTTTGCCAATCGATGATCTTTCCCTGTTCTCCTCCTGTTCCTCGTTATGGGGATACCCCGCACTGTCCAAAGCCTGATACGCACCTACTGTAGACTTACTGAGGCGCTGATGTCTTTACTCTGTTTAAGGCCAACTGACAGCCGCAGTTATGTAGTGTTTCGGGCATATTGGACACAGCTCCTTAAAAGTGAGAAAGATGACAAATTTTCTAGGCAGACACTGAGACACACTTGGTTAATGAGCTCATCTCTTGCTCACTCAGATAAATGTCTCTTAGTCATTTTAGCTCTTTATAAAGAACAAGTAAACAGGAACAACGAATGAACTGAAAAACAAAGAACAGAAGAAAAAAACATTTGGGGGTGGAAGGAGCAAAACAATAGATGAAGTCATAGATAAGAGATTCACACATGCAGTGGAACACGATATGCTCGACAGACTCAAGTTTCGGAGTGACTTTTCATGGAAGTGATGGGTTTCTCAAAATCATTTATATTCAACTGAAGATGAGGATGATGTGATCTGATTTTCACCCACTGATGGTAAGTTGGCTGACAAAACAATGTGGGATATTATTCTAATCAATAAAAGTGTTACATGAGCTCAAGAGGGATAGACTTTTATTTTTTAAGTGATAACATCTGTGCAGGACCTGCCAAAATTGCGTAGTACTTGGATGAGAATAAAATGGACGATTGTGTCTCCTTCCAGAAGAGAGCACAGGGTCAGCCTCAAAATACACCTTACATTTAAACTGAGATTGGAGAAATGCCAAATCACATTAATCAGATTTGGGAGACGTGAACATTTTATACATTGAGAATATCTGCCGTTACTGGTTCTGTAAAAATCAAAGGAAGGTTTGCATTTCAGGTGAGATTGTTGGAGCCGTGTCAGGGTGATGGTGTTGATGGTGTCTTCAGTGATAGCTAAGGGGGCACATCTGTGCCGGCCCTTGAAAAGGTACAAACAGGGTTAAGCAGGCAGGCCAGACTGCTCTTCAAAAAGAGGGATCTTGCTATCCTCTTCATTGAAGTGACCTCGCTTCTGGTTGACCCCCATCTTACTGCATATATCAGCAGAAAGCTCCTTAATCACTGCGTAAGGTGGGATAGTCTGGTGTTGTGATGAGTGTCCTGCAATTAGGTGAAGAGCAAGGTCACTTCGGAGACAGATCACGGCACATGATCCTCCTACGGCAGGACTCCACGGAGGTCATTGTAGTCGGAAATATTGTGGGCATTTTAACACGTTTATCACATTTGAATTGATTTACTGCCCCAAGCGCACTTGAACGTCATTCCCTTTGGATCCAGAAAAATGCTGCACTTTTTTATGGAGGCACATTGCTGGAATTGGAGAAGGATTGGAAGTGCAGACTTGTCAGGGGTTTTCAGTTTTTGCCTCATGGTAGAAAAAAAATCTTTAGTATGACCAAACCTGTCTGTAACACTAAATACTCTGCACTGTTGTAAAAAATAATTATTGCTAAATAGTTTTGACTTTCTTTTTTTGTGTGTGTGTGTGCCTGAGCTAGATACACTTCTCTCTTCCATGTTCTCCCCACGACTCTCCCCCCTCTTCATACCCAATAAAAAGCTGCAAGCACAATTCGTCTCCCCCCTGTCCGGCCTTGTCCATGCAGCTGGCAGCCATTTCCCTGTTTGTTAACACAGTGTTCTCCCTGCCTGTCATATGATGCTGCCTGAGTGTGAGGGAGCGGGAGGGATGGAGAGGTATGTGGTGAAACGGGCGAGCCCCCTAACATCCTATTTCAGCTGAACTCGGGATGACTGTAGGCGGCCACAGATTTATAGGGATCTATGTGTGCTGAACAAGATGCATCGTATATTGTAATGCACCGCACGTCATGTAAGTGCAGTGGGGGTGGGGGGTGGGGGGTGGGGTGGGGTGGGGGGGTGAGCATGTGCGTGCAAGACGCAGAAAGCACCGGGAAGGATGGAGTGAGAGAGCAGATGGAGGTGAGGGAGAAAGTGAAGACGGTGAAGTGAGAGTGAGAAAGAGATGACATCACTGAGAAAATGCTGAGCTGGATTCAAGGGCTACTGGATGAAAGAGGTCTACTCCCACAGTGCACCAACTCTCCCTCACTCTCCTCCCTCTCTCTCCCTCTTTTCTCTCTCTCATGAGATGTACAGTGCAGGTCGTGTTCCCATCCCTACACGGTTAGTTAATGGAAGGGAGGTTGAATATTTTAAACAGCGCTACACTCTCCTCCTTTTCCCTCCTGACACCTCTCTCCCTCTTCTTTTTTCTTCTTGTTCAGTTGTGCATTAGTCAAGTGCACACATGACCCTGTTTCAGCTACTGCAGTCCATGCCTGGAATCTGCATGACATCATGCTGTATTTTTGGGATTAGTGGGATGAGTGGCGGTATAGTGAGTGTCCTCCCCGACTCTTTATAGCCTCCCGAAGGGGGAAGATCTCCTCCTTGCTGGCTGTTGTAACTGCCCACTTGCAGGAGAACTCTTCACCTACAGATGTTCACATCGTGCAGCTGTTAAGGAGCTTAGATCAAGAAACTCACAGTTATGCTGCTGATATGGTAATGCACTGTAACTCGTCAGTATGTGGCCATTAGGTGCGTCAGGGGAGGGCTGTGTGAATGAAAGTCTGAGAAAAGCTTCATATAGATTGTGGTCTGCTTCATCTAATAACAAAAGAAGGTTCGAATTGAAGGCTTTGTTGCATACATTCTCACAGTTTGTGGCCAACTGTCTGTAAAATTACACTCCGATAGTTGCACAATTACTGCCCCTACCAGCCTCTTTTGCAGACGCACACACTCCCACACACTCACACTGGTGTTCACTAAGACAACCGATGTTGCCTGCTGAGGATTCTGACGGTCTCTCTTGGACCAGCGCCATACACATTCCTCCTTCCCCAGGTTGCCATTGGTTCATCTGAGCTCAGCCAGTGCACTCTGTCACCCCATATGTGTGTGTATATATGTGCATGTGTGTGTCTGTTTCAGTGTGAGTCCGTGTACTGTATGCACCCTTACATAAAAAAAAAAAATGTTAACATCTTCCGTTTTTCCAAGAATTTACTGCATGCACACACGATGCGTGTGTTCATGCCTCATTGTGAACCACTCACACATATATAAAAAGTACCCTGATGTGGCCCCTCAGTGTGTATACACGGTCATACTGTACTCACATTTATACTCTTGTTGGCTCTGAGCCAGGAGCAACAACTGAAGGAGGACACAGTAGAAAACATGTGGACTGGCTGTTTATTGCTGCCTAGATCACAAACATTTAGTATGTCTTACTATTAAACAAGTATTCTAAGGTGGTATGACTGCTGATCTCCTATTGTCAGTATATATAAAGCACACCCTGATTTGAAAATTTCAGGTTTTTTGTGAACAAGCAGAATATGATCCAGTCTTTACCCTGCTATTATGCATGTTGACTGTCAATATACTGCTTATGCTGACAGTTCTGACAGACATTCTGAATGCTGCCATTCATAAAGTTCATTAAGATTCTTAGCAAATGGCAACC
>JAOXYL010000090.1:17846665-17868379 GCA_028564955.1 Terapon puta
GTGTCCTCTCCCTCTCTCTCTCACTGTCCTATCCCAAAAAGCAATAAAGGGTCTAACCTACCAAAAAAAAAAATCTTTGCACTCAATCTTCATCAGATGGATTGAAATCTGATTTAAATCACGATGACAATGTTGCTTTGCGTCTGCTGGATGTGCGAAGTAGACGGCTGTCAGGAAGAAAGTTAACTGTATCAACCTGGTTAACTTTGTTTCGTTCAGTCTCTTCGCTGCTCTCTGGTTGTAAAAAAAGAAGTTTTAACTAAAAAGTGTTACTGTAAATCTGCTCCTAAATCCCTGTCTGACACATATGATCCAAAACGCTACTCCTGTTACAAAATAGAGGGAGCTGTCAGAAAGACAAACATACTTATGAAGGCTTGTAAAAATCCTCTGAATGATTAGACTGAGGCCAATGGAGGTTGTTTTTGCATCAAGTGAAATATGTCTGCTGACATTTTACTTCAACCCGGGTGTCATAAAGCTTTCTGCCTGCTGCCAAAACCATACAGCAATTTCAAACCATTGAATGTTTGTCATAAGTACGCCATAAATAAAATGTGCTCTCTCTCTGTCAGTAAATAAAATAACTTTTTTTTTTTCACAAAATGTGTGATAAGTGGCTTCCCCATCGTGGTAGGACTAGGTCAGTCCATCTATTTCCTATAACTATTTCTTCCTAATCTCAATCACAGCCATGCTGGAGCCTGACTGGACACTAGTATTACGTAAAATGCTTAAATGAATAAAATTGATGTGCATCGTACTGCACAACCACTGCACCACTGCAACTCGATACAGACCATTCACACTCTCACAAAACTTCAAATCCAGAGGCTTTAAGTTAAGGGGACACAGGAACTGCTGAGTCATTGTGCTTCCTTTTAACCAAAAGCATAATTTCAATTTTAACATTGGTATGGTTGTTTTTGAAGCTCACGGTTGTGTGTTCGTGTGCAGTGGCCATCTATTGACAAACAAATAGAAAAAGATCTTGATTCGGCAAAATGTTTCCTTCATTGCTAACATCCTTGAAATTCAGTATGATCATGAAATGAACACTTAAAATTGTACAAAGAAATCAGATTTCCTGATACAAGTCTTAACTAACAGATTAAAGTAAGCAATGCTCTAAAAAGATTTGAAGGCAACACCAATAGGATTTTATAATCCTATTGTACCTTGTCAGGTATGGGAACAAATGGGAAAAAACAAAGAGGAGAAAGCCTAGGTGAAGAGAAACAGTGTATAAACCAGAAAATGAGCTATTCTTCATTGTTTCAGCTGCATCATCTCCTTAATTGGAAAATCGTTCTCAAGTTGAGCTGAGAGCCAAACAACATTGACTTTGACTCACCTATGTTGGTTATGAGTTCAGCTTGGAGAACGGGGCGCTGGTCATGACACGGTTGCTTTTTAAGACGGAGCCAGTTGACATCATTGCTTAATTTTGCAGAAAGGGGGGGGAAAACTCATAAATTACCACAACAAAGAAAGAGACCATACTTCGTGGGAGTATTCTGGCTGCAGTTCGACTTTTCCTGGTATGTTTTTCAGTCTGTGTTTTATGTGTGTTTATATTCATATATACCAGGATAGTGCCAGTCACAAATGCCCTTTTACCCAGTGACAGGATTCACAATTTTATTCATTTATTTATTTTGGGCTTGCCACAATTGTTCTCCCTTTTAGAGATGCATTTAGAGATTATGACCACACAGATATGAAATACTGCTTGAACTGTGTTGCACATCAAATCCCTCTTAGCTGTCTAAATATGGTTGAGTCCAATCGAATGACATAACTGCTCGCTGCTTTTTCCTTTCTCTAATTCCCCAGATAGGCTTACATATTGTTTCTGACTCAGAGAAGCAGAAAGACTTGCATCAAATCCAGGTTTTGCTCGCTCTTACCAGCACCTGGAATGGTATAAATCCACATTGCGTGAAGCTATGAAGCTCACCGTGCCTGTTTACTGAGCACAACATTCATTGCTAGAAGGCCAAACATAAATCTAAACCAGTTTATCCGACTCCCAAGGCGGCACAAAGCGCTGCGCTGCAGGAAGCCCAGAGGAAATGAATGATCAGGGCAAATAGTTTAGTAAAAGTATGCAAAAGGCTTTTTGGAACTTCCTTTATTTCCTGTTGGGAGACAAGTGACAGCTGTTTGCAGTGGAGGAATAAAGAGTTGAAGCGGCATGCAGGGGAAGGCCGCTGGGCTCCAGGGGACAGGAGAAAGGTTCCTTATGAAATATTGAAGGAGACTGGAGATGGGGCCAGAGCACGTCTGCCCTTCCTCCTCAGCTCCTCCAGCAGCCAACAATGTGCGTGCTCCGGAGGGGAACTCGCAAGTCCTGCCAGCTAAGGTGAGTGAGTTCCTGTGTGTGTGTGTCCAAGTCGGTGTCTATATCCGTATGACTGCTTATCTATATATATAAGAGCATGTCTCAGCGTGAGAGTGTTTGCGCATGTGGGATTACGCGTGTGTGAGTTGCTTCAGTTGGATCTCACTCCTCTGAAATAGCATAAAAGGCTGGACAAGCAGTGAGCAGAAAAGCTGATTTTATTCCAATAAAGAAACAAAATGAAAGAGTGAGAGGCAGAACGTGAGGGAAAGAGCCAAGCTAACAGATTGTGCAACAGCGAGTACTTTGACACTGCTGTTTAATGGCTCGCCAGTGGTACTGACAATTGAGTGGTTGCAGGAATTTCAAACCTTACTTGCTCTCAAGCATCATCTGACAGGAAATATCTAGTGTTATTGGTCACTCATCAGAATACCATGCAGTGAAAAATTATATTTGTCCATTGCATCACAAATGATGAAGAAATACGTCTCTCGCTCAAATATAAAATCCTTGACTTTCAATCAATATTTAGTGTCAAAATTAGAAAGTTCCCACTGTTGTTGCTGTTAATATTACTGTGGTAAAATAGCCAGGAAGAATTTGATTCAGCAGTGGTTAGTGACCAGTGTCAAGCTATTTAGATCACCTTTGCATAATCAGAGGAACCATGATACTAACCAGACTTATGCTTTCACACCACCATGGTTGCTTTAGGTTCAGTATATGAATCAGTTATTTCTCCACATACAATATTAAAAGAAACCACCAAAGGGGGTGAAATTATGACTGAGTGCAAGTTTTTTGGTAGGAGTGTGACCACTTGTCACCTACATCTTTGCAATCGCAAAGAATGGAAATAACTCTCAGACTTTTAAAAATATATTTGACATCGTCATAGTTGTGTCTGATCCTTTCTCTTGTGATGCCAAAAAACTCAAACCAAGCTAAATATTCATAAAAAATAGACACAGACTGAAGGTCAAAGTTTTCATTTCAGAGTCTAACTGGGTCTTTTTTGAGACTCAGACACTGCTAAAATAAAGACTGCTTCCAGGGAGGAATTTAAAGAAAATTCCAGACCTAATTTATGTTGTTTTCATTATCAGTTATAGTTCTGATGTAGTAACCGCCCCAGACATGCTGCAATATGACATCTTCAGCCCAGAACACTATTACTGGAAACGTTCCTGCTAGTGATTAATGCAGCTGTTGTTACTGGATTAATGGATTATTTTAAAATGTTACGTCTCACAGTGTGATGGATTACATTTGGTTTATGAAGTTGAATAACAACTAAAAAATAATTGATTGCTAATTATTAAAAATGCTGTGAAATGATGATGATGCATATGTCATAATGGGTCAGTTTTTGTGTATGATACACTCACATGAACCTAGCATGATTAATGTAACCATGAGATAAGGTTAAATTGCACTTCAACTCCCCTGGTCACCATGTTTGAGTGCCCCAGCCAGTCATCCTGTGACAAAAGCCTTCTCATGCTTGGGTGCTAGCACAAACACAATTAAAAAAACATTCTCATGCAAATGGGGCAAGCTCGGCAACCGTAATTGTTGTTAATTGCTCATAAACCTCCCCTATCAACACTGGCACATGCAATGGCACGAACGGGGAGAATAGAATCAATAGCAGCACAACCAGGCAGATGAAGGCCACAGGGATAGAGGATGTATTTGTTTGGGTCATTAGGAACTCATGGTGACCCAGTGAGCCACAACGTTATAGAAGTGGCAAGGCAAAGGCTCTTCCTTGCTGTGCTAACTGTGCGTGTCTATGCAAGGCCAATTGGCCTGCACTGATATCCCCCAGTTCCTAGAATCACAACAATTGTTTGCATGCTCTCAAACACCAAACAGGAGGCAGAGAGAGGGCAGATGAATGATGGGCATATTTTGTGCTTGGTTCATGTGCTCGTAGCAGGAAATAAGAAAATGCGTAGAGAGTGGTTTTATAGTAAAATAACTTAAAAATGTCTAGACTTAGTAAACTGTCATCATTGCTCTGATCTTAGGCATTCTGTGGTGGTGGGCAGAAATTAAAGGTTGCCACAGCTTTTGTAGTTCTTGTTTGTTTACAAGGTCATTGGGGCACCTAGGGGTGAATAACAGCTTTTTTGTTTTTTACTGCAAACAGACCTTTGTGAGGCCATTAGCTGTGGTGTTAATTAGGACCAGCAAAAACACAGCCTTGGACTTATCTCATTCTTTCACATATGAACTCGGCTACGAGAAGTACCTTCAATTTGAAGTCTGCAAATGCTGAGCGGAGAGTGCTCTAGTAAACTCTGCCGCTGGATAAACATACGTAGGAGGAAATGTAAATAATTTAAAGAAAGGGGAATTAAAGAGAGAGGATGCATGTGTAGAGGAGAAGTTTATCCTCATGTGTTGGAGAGGATCTAAAGCCTGTGGGAGCTCATGTGTCAAAGGTCATTGGATCATTCAAGGTTAGCCTGGAAGGCCTATCAGCCTCGTTGCCAAATCCTCGAAAGAGTAGAGGAATTAAACAGCCAAGACGAGTGGGCGGAAGAAGAGTAAACACTGCGTTTTGCAATCCTGTTGCACATTGTTGAACTGATACACCAGCCCCTTGCAGCTGCACTGGCCTATAAACACATGCACTATTGTTTTCGGCTACCTCAGGTCATTGTTGACTGGAAATGAGGCCTTCATTGTAACATTAAGGCTTCATACAAGGGTTTGAGGCCTTAATTATAGTGTGAAAGCTGAGTACAGAGGGAGAGAGCTTTGCTGACGGAAACCCAACACCTCCAACACAGCGGTAGCACTTTGACAAAGGAGGTCAGTGCCGAGTCAGATAAAGTTTATTTGTGTTTTTCTATTACTCCCTTTCATCGATGTCCACGGCACGGCAGATAGTATCCCCGCTTTGCTTATTTACTCAGAGAGCCCTACCTCTGGACAGCTCTCATTCAGCACTTAATGTCCATAACGCCTAGGGTAATTGTTGTTTTCCTCTGCCCCTGAAATCTCACCGCTTCACAAGACTAAGCTCCTCTGTCCTTTTGTTTGTTTTAAAAGGCCTCAACCCGGACAAATACCCTCAGGTCAGCTTCAACCGGCTAGCAGGCCTCGTGTGCGCCTCAAAAGTGCCCCGAAAATCTGTTGAGCTGACATAAATTTGTTCCAGTTGCATGAAGGAGCATGAAGAATGTGGACGGGTATGAGAGAGGGAAGAGTCCTGGTGCTGGGTCTTGCCCAGACTGAGGCTTACAGCAGGGATCACTCAGCTCCGGTCAGCTCTTCCCCGCTTCAAAGGCTGGGAGGAGAGGTTCTGTGAAATCATACAAAAACAGTGAATAAAACCACCCTTTCAAAACACAACTGGACTCAACTGGATAGGTGGGAACGAGTCAAGAGGAAGGGATGGAGTTTCACTGCTGATACAAGGAAAGATAGGAACATATAAGCTGCGTTTCCATTAAGCTTAAGCGGTTCAGCCTCACTTAGCTTGACTCAGCTCACCTCAACTGTCTTTTGGTATGAGATGATTTTTTTAATGTTTGTTTTTCGGTGCATTTTTCAATACCTCCGCCATGTGTGTGCTTCAATATTGCAGAATCCTGTTCTGTTAATTATTGTTATCTTATCTTTAATATCACAATACAGATCTTATCCAGAAAACAGAGCTTTAATTTAAAAGATTTAAAATTGATTCATGCCACTGAGCAGGGATATATGTTTTTCTAATATAGGCTACATCCCACAACGAATTGATCCTACTGTCAAGTGTTGCGGCTGTGTCCCAAGTCTCTGATTCATAGAGCTTCATTGTTGTAGTTGGGTGGTGTGGAGAGATGGACTAATGCACTGTTGGTTTTGTTTTTTTTTAGGGAATTGTTGACAGTAAGACATAATAGAATATAACCACCCTTATTGTTGAAATGAGATCTTGTTTTCAGATTTGTTTTCAAATACTTTGAAAATAGTTTTTGTAACCATCGGGCACTGAAAAACCCAAAGAAAGAGTCAACTTTTAGCAATGCTGTTTAGTGTAATTGCAGAAATGCTGACAGAGTCGTATGATCCACAGCAATATTGTTTTTCCCACTGGGGTAACCCATGCTAAAATGTATGACCTCATCTAACTGAATGGTTTATGGTTTCTTTTTCTATAGTGGCTTTTTTTTCGCAGAGGGAGACATTTTGGGGGATGCCACTGTGTCGGGTTGCCCTTCCACTTCCATGGAAAAGGTAATTCTCACCACTCACACACAACACATGGAAGCCATCAGCATGGACTGGAAGCTTGTGGTGTGGAGACTATTAGCAGGAGCCTGCAGACTCAAACACACATACATATGAAGTATATAGTCGTATCAAACATTCTGCACACAGAGGAAACACAGGGTGTCAATGTGTGCGTCACTCGAACTTGAAGTGTGTTTGATGTGTGTGAGCGGCGCTCCTGTTATTCTCTCTTTGACAGCTCAATCATCCCCCTCCTCCCTTCCCCATATGTAACCTCAGATGATGATTAGTTCATATTTTCCCCCAATTGTATGGACGGCCCCTGGTGACAGGGCTGTAATGTGTTTTATAGATATGCTACAAGTCACCCCTTAAATGGGTCAGCTGTCTGAAGTGTGATGTGTCATGTGGTCCTTTCCAGCTCTGAAATGTCTTCTCTAATGAGCCCTGGTGATTTTGGAGAGGAAAACACCACAGCCCTTTTTCCAATAAAGCCTCTCTCTGCCTCTCCGAGCCTCGCATGACAGAAACAAAAGCTGTTTGTCCTTTTGGGGATTGGCGTGTGTGTGTGTGTGTGCGTGCGTGTACTGTATGTGCACGTGTCTGTCTCTACCATTCTTTCATTCAGTTTGTATCCTCCTGTCATGATCTCTCTTATTCTTTTATCTCACCGTGTGTTCGCGCAATAAAATCATTATTGCGTAGACCAATCGTCTGGTTTTGTCAGTGAAAATCTGTGATAAATTGATTTGCAAACCAGTGTAGACAGACAGAGAGGATATTAAATAAAACAACAGAAAGACAGCAATAAGGATCGTAAAAGGCAACAGATTGCATGTTGCAGGCGAAACTCATTATGGAGAATAGAAAAGCACAAACAAATATTTCAGGGGTCTCGCATAGTTGAGTCAGTGAGGCCTGCTGGGAGCGTGATGTAGGCACGAATGCCACTGTGATGTAGCCACGGCCACCTGAGCTAGCCAGCCTCAATAATAATAATACATCATTCACAGACTGCACGACAGGACTGTCAGTAATCAAAGTCCAGCCCTGATTGTCACCGTGCTCTCTCTGGTGATGAGTAACATGTGCTGACGCTCAGGTCCGCCCCCTTCCTTTCACCCACTGTGCCTGCCTTCCCTTGTGCCACGGATTCACAGGGCCCCATTCCCTATCTCTGCACCCGACACAGCCAGGGAGTGCACAAAGGGGGCACAGAATCACTCCCGTCCGCCACTATATCAGAGGGAACACATTTCCCCTAATTTCTGTGACTCTGCATGCTCTATCTCTGCTTTGTGCGAACAACAGCATTTGGCATCAAAATGAAAGCAGCATTATCATTGTCATTATCGCCACTGCTTATGCACAGCCAATGATTATCAGGGGCCATTGATGCCTCTGTATCTGATGTGGTGTTCGCTACTGAATCATGACCACCAGCTTTATTGCTTTACTTCCCAGAACTTTCACCATTGAGAGGATGGTGATGGGAAATCTTTGTTTTTCTTTTGATAGCTACTATTTTCTTTCTTCGTCTGCCTCACATTTTTTGGGAAAGCCTGCAGTATTAATCAGTGACACACATGTGCAGACGGGTCCCCAGAGCCTTTAGGTCAGCAGGCTTTGCAAAGAATTTCCAGATTTCATTCTGATTTAGATGGAAATTTAGAAGACGACTGTATTACTGTTAAGATTATTCAAACCAAACTCCCTTGTAGTCCTCATTCCGAAATGCTTCTGTAGTGGTCCTTTGGGATTCCCCCTCTCTTTTACACAATACAGCCAAATGTTAAAAAATGACGTGAAGATATAAGTCTGGTATGCATCAGTCATTATCGGATAAAGGAGTCATTATGACTCAAAATTGTTCTGAACAACAACATTTTGCAAGTTGAAATAACACTCATTATGCATGATTCTCCAAGTGGGATATTACAGTGGTTCAAAAATTGTATTTGTGCATTCAAAAAAATGTGTCACCCTGATGAGAGCTTTTCTGGATAGTGAACATTAAACCACAGCGAAAGGAAAGATGACTATGCCTTTCTTTGATCAGAGGATTGGTCTTCATTTGGCGCCCTATCAGGTGTTACAGCTCCTTCTTTTACACCAAGCATGAAAAAACATGTCATAAACAATGGAGCTCAAGGAATGGACCTGAATAGGGCACAGTTCTGCATGATCGACCCATCGAGTCAGAGGAACGTGTTTGAAGTTCATGTTTGGGCATTATGACGTGGAAGATAATAAAGACCCTGCCTCTGTCATAATGACCTGCTGGATGTATGGGCACATAAAGCTTTATTGCCGGGCAGGAATGCAGCGATTAAGCGTTGCCCATGACAAGAAGCGGGTGCCATGCCAGGCAAGCAGCACCCCACTGTCAGCCTCTGCACCATATTATGAACGGAGATGATTGGAACTGAGCATACATTGTGTGTTGCAGCCTTAAGGTCGCAAAGGCACTGCCTGTGGGCCCCCCCGGTTCACATTTACACAGAGGGCACAGCCATGGTTCAGTAACCCTTTCATCCTGTCATCCTTTCATTTACTCACTCTCATTCTCTCCATTCTTCAACCTTTGTGCAATTATCTGGTGTGAGAATTTTTGATCCCACTTTATCATCCTCAACGACAGAGCAGGCGAGGGCAGAAGTGCGCCACTCCTCCCCAAGCAAGCCACCTCGAGTCGGAGGTACGGCACACTGGTGTCCGGGGCATCTCACCTCGCAGCGCCACCGAGCTCCGCACATTCAGTTCATTCACTGACACATTAACCTCTAAATGAGGTCTGCTGTGGGGACCTTAATCTGTCTTTGGCCGCACAGACACTTTAATTCCCTCACACGCGCTCACAAACAAACTCACAGACACACTCACACACACACACAAACACACACACACACACACACACACAGACTCAATGACAGGCACCCTAGGGGTCAGGGGGCAGGGTTTGACCATTAGTGCTGCCGACACTGAACTCATTTAACTCCCCGCTGAATGATGTGTGCATTGTGTTTGTTTGTGTGTGTGTGCGCATGTGCGTGTGTGTGTCTGTGTTTATTAGTGCGTGTGTGCCTGAGGAGAGGAAAGGAGCGGAGAGGAGAAGGGGTACTTTCATATGGGTAGGGAATTCACATGTATAAGATGCTGGCAGCTCCCATAGTGCTGCAGTCAATGGAATTTTTGCTTAATCCTCATTGAAACTGGGAGCTCCTTTCATGTTAGGACGCCAAAGTGACCCACCATGACCTTTTGTCCTCTCTCTTTGAGGCCTCGCTCTAACAATTAGCCCACGCTCACAATGCCGACGCATGGAGAGGCGGAGACCAGTGTTCCTACGGTTCCAATACCCCTCCAGGGTCTGGGGAGCTCCATCACCACCCAAACTGGCACATCCTGAATCAAAACAGGGCGCAAGAAGAAGAAAGGGGGAAAGAGAGAGAGAGAGAGTGGGCGCGAGAAAGAGCGAGAGGGAAAGCAGGGAAAAGAGGGGGGGGGGTGAATAATAAAGGAAATCCTTGAGACCAGTGATGGAGGGAAAAGAGGAGGAAGGAGGGAGGGAAAGAAAGAACGAGAAACAGAAAAATACCAGAGCAGCAGTCAGCATGGCGGATAAAAGCCACTCTTAAGATAAGGTTGGCACAAATATGTTTTTGATCGAGTCGCAGGGTCCACAGCAAACTTTGGAGAGGTTGCCAACTCACAACCACAGACGTGCACAGATGTCTGAGATATTAATGTTCACAAAAACACACATCGAGGATGGGTGAATTACCTTACATGGCTGTGCGTTTGGCAGAAGTCTGCAATAATGTGGGACGGAAACCCACACACACACACACACACACCCAGAACGCCGCTCGCACAAATGATGCAGATATCAACGGCGTGATCAAGCTATCAAAAATCTTTGACCTTTCTATCTTGAGATTACAGAGGCAAGCTTAGAAAATCAAGACAAATTGCCCTCAGTGTTTGTGTTTATTTGTTGAATTCAGTGTGCACTTAGGTACGTGTAAGACACACAAAGGGAGCGAGTGTGTGAAAGTGAGTGTGTGTGTGTGTGTGTGTGTGTGCAGTATTGTGCAGACGCTAACAAACACACACACACATTCATTATTCATGAATGTGTGTGAGTGCTTGCCAAAAACATATCGTTCAAACAAAGGCCATTTCTCAGTGTGTGGGTGTCTGTGTGTGTACACTTCAAAAACACATACTCGCTGAACTCCTGTCATACCCTTCCAACATATGCTATGAGTTTGGCCTGTGTCCCGAGGAGCACTGCCACATGACTGAGAGCCCAGACAGCCCCAAACAATCAAACAATCCAAACGTTGAATTGCACTCAAGCACTGGAGTCATTTGAAATGTGATCCGGGCAGTATAGAATTCAACCAAATAGCCGCAGATTTTTCGATTTAAATTAGCTCCCTGGTCCGATAGCTTTTCATCCTCAAGGCTTGAATGCTGGGAGCATATTTCAGACCTCAGTGAAAGAAACCTCAAGTTCTCCCCGGTATCAATCGCATTTTCTCTGAGTACTAAATCTTTCCAAGAGGCCTTGGGATGCCTCAGAGTAGTAGTGCACAGGGTTACATTGTTTTACCCTTTCCGATGAATAAACAGTCTTCAAGTGCTGTTTTCTCTTCTTGTCTTCGGTAAATTGGTGTCAAAAGAGAGTAGAACAAAAACACACACACACACACACGTAGGGCTCATGTCGTATGTGTACGCAGGCACACACAGAGCAGGAAAACTGCACAATCTCCTCACCTTTCTTCCAACTTATTCTCATCATCTGATTCTTCTGGCACAGGACAAATTTGTGCTCAGCAAGCTAAGATAATCATTTCCAGTTTTTCTTCAATTTCAGTAACGTTTGTAGAAAATTAAGGAATTTTCTCAGAGTATCTGTCTCAAAACAACACAAGCCACAAGTGAGATTCCACTCATATCAGGAAAATGAGCAAAAAGTTGGTTTGCAGGAGCAGGAATGATCTCAGCCCAGTGGCAGTTTGTTCACTTGCAAATGTCAAGACTTAATATCATGTGAATTGATTTGTATATAGAGTGTATTTTTTTTTGCAGTGAGCACATGATGGGGTAAGTTAATGAGGCAGGTCTCAGAGCAGTGTCTCTGCTCTCTCGGTCGTGATACTTGATACTTGTTTTCAGCAGGAGAAACAATGAAAGTATTTCGTCAGATGTCATGCAAAGTGAGTTTGTCTCTTTCGCAATTCAAACCTTTGTTCATCAGGGCTTTCTCTCTCAAAGCAATGCACACACACAATCACATGGGCACACGCATACACACTCTCACACACACACAAACACACACTGCACCTTCCCTTGGTAGCTGGGCTCTCTGAGTCAGTGCTCTCTGTGTGTTTTCAATTACGCGCCCTCTGGTCGCCCTCTCCTCCACTGCAGATTCCTCCCCGTCTGTAGCCTGGCTAACGGATATGCAGCCATATTATAGGTGGAGAGAGGAAGGGCAGGATTAGAGAGGGGCTGTATGGTAATAAGGCCTGCCAAAAAGCTCTCTCCTCGTCTTTCTAACTCTCTCTCTCCCTCTCTCTCTCTACCTCGCATGAACACACGTGTTCACAAAGGAGCTGTTGTTTCCTTGTAGCCAGGTTGCGATAACACCGCCGCCAATACAGCTGCGTCACATTTTTCTGACATAACATCAAACAGACATATAAGTGCACACGGAATAAGGTGAATGGGAATGTACCTCCTGCGGGCGTGCACATCACATACCTCCCCATTCAGCATTCATACCTCTCTATTGTTTTTTTTTTTTAAGAGCTTGTGAATTGGTGTATTTCTGTCTCACTCGCCTCGGGATAATGTTTCAGCGTTGCATTCCTCGTCTGAGACTTCAAAGATCTCAGCGCACCAAATCTCCTTTAATCATGGCTGAGGAGCCATTGTGTTGATGATATGGTTATGACATTACGTCTTTATGATAAATCTCATCAACGCCAAAGACAGTTAAGACTAATCCACTGAGCACACACGCTCTGCAGCATCACTTAACTCCCTCGGCAGCTTAACAAAGCACGGCCTGTCTCCTCACTTCGCCTGTGTTTTCTAGCCTTAATGAAGGGTTACTGAGGCATCAAGGGGACCTGCGCGCGCACGCAAACAGAGGCAAGCATGCGCATGAGTTATGATCTGCATTTCTGTGAATGAATCTGATAAATATGCTTTGTTCAGCTCTTGGATGTTAATCAACAGCTATTATCTGAGTCAGTACAGTTTGTCTGAGAAGGAAAAAAAATGTCTAAATGTTGACTGAGCCACTTAACGTCGTTAGAAAAGTAATCTTCTTAGCCAAGTTAAATATCTCTGCTCACATATTCAGACAGTAATGTTCGGCTTCGGTTTGGAGAGGCTCTCTAGAAATACATGGGCAGGAAAACATGTTGTTTTCATCTGCCCCTCTGCTGATTCCTATGAGTACTTATCTGCGCAGCACCCACCCTGACTGACTCCACTGTACTCTATTGTACTCCCCCTAATCCTCAAAGACCAAGTTGAGGAGTTGTAATCTGGAGGAACACCTCATTCTGCCTCATTCACAAGCCTGTGTAATGAAACCCCCCTTTGATGAATAAGTCGATTAGAAGCCTCTATTTATGGTAAGTTATTCAAAAGGAGCTTAGGTTCCTGTGCCCCCGCCTCCCTCCTCGATATGCTCTCTGTCCTCATCGTTCCTCCTCTATCAATTTTTCTATGAAACTACTCTGACTGTTTGCATGACCTCCCCGAGGCCGTCTCTCCCTTCTTGTCCTCATCTTATCTATCTCTCGTCCCGGCAAACATTGCCAAGTGAGAGCACCAAAACTGATTTATGCAGTGGCCATCACAAGACAGCAACCATTCTTGGCTGTGGCCGGAGAGAGATAAAACCACACCATAAAGACAGCATTGTTCCCAGTCCTGAAAACAGCCACAAGTGGGATAAATACTGCTGCCTTTTTTCACGGCCTCCTCAAGGACTTGCATCTGCGTGGGCTTGTGACTGATCTTCTCCAGATCTCATGGAGGCAGCTGACTGAGGCAACATCTCTGTGAGCGGTCACGGTGATGTATTCAGGTCAGCTACAACAGGGACTCTCTGCCTTTTTGATGTGGGTACTGGCAAGCTGGCAAAGTGGGGTCTCACTTGAATAGCATTTTCCGTTCAATATTGGATTTTCCGCATTGATTCCTCCCCATTCAGAAATCCAGAATCTATGAATACTCAGATGTTTTGCACACAAGAAGTGCCCAGCTTAGTTTGAAGTCAACTTTTGTGCACTGCAGACTTTCACATCACGCTTCTGTAGATAACTTAACCTTACCAAAGTTGTAATACCCTGATGAATAAATGAACAGAAGCTGATTAGAAGTCAATTAATACAATTGGTGTTATCTTAGGTGGTTTTGTGATGTTACACCTGTCATGATGAATATGTCTGACAGCATCAGGAGACAGCAAACAAACGGAGAAGACGGAGTGTGAAACTGAAACTGGCGTGTTAGCCAGCAGACATGATGAAACCCAAAGGGAAGTGATAAATTAGATTCACAGAATAAATCAAACAAGAAAATGTTGGCATTTTCCTGAACGTGCAAACACTGTAGAGTTGTTCTAAATGGAGGATGCAATTGTTTTGTCCCAAACAGCTGTTATACGCATTGCCCAATCAACCTCGAATAGCAATGCTGATGACTTACGTGAATGTGCGAAAAAGTTGTGAAAGGCATTCGCTCTGATGAAACACTAACGACTGCCTGGCTCCTTGAATGTTATTTGTGCCTATCTGAGAGTAACTCCAGCAACAGCCATCCTGTTTGAACAAATACAAGCTGGTTCCAAAAAAATCAAGGGAAAACGGGGGGAAACCTTAAATTACCAGTAAGTGAACTACAGTGGATTGCTTGGTAATTTTAGCATAGCCTATGTTTCCATAGTATTAAATCCATCAGTGCAACAACATAATCATGTCTTACACACCACTCTGTTGCTCTGAGTCTCACTTTCTGACAGAAAATTGTTTTCCCTCACTTTCATTCATAACGACTCTGCTTCGCCGTGCTGTCCTCACGTTAAGCTGCTGCTAACTCAACCTTTCCCAAAGATATTTCACAATAAAAGCACTCCAGGGAAGGGAAGGGATTATGTGTCCCAACCACTGGAAGGGTTTTAATGTGAAACAGATGAAGGAAGTGTTGAGTTTGTATTAACAGCAAACCGCAGTAACAATCACATTAACACAGCAATTGGGAACAAGTCAGAAAACAAGGCGGCTTATTACTAAGATATGATAATACACAATAACAAGGGATATCATAAAAAGTCTCTAAGTCTCCAACAAAAGCCTGGCTTTCTCCTCAGTCACAGTACACAAAGGCTCTTTTTGTGGCACTATTTGCAGCCCTACAAAGGGTTCAGTGTACTCCAAATCAATTCTTTTGTATGATGTGTTGTCCAAACATGTGTAAAGGCAAAAGTATTTATACCTGTTACGAATGTCCATGCTCAAAGACAGTCATAAGCCTCCTCAAGGCTGCATCCCACTGCCTCCCTGATCTTCTCCAAAAACACTTTTTAACGCATCTTTGTAGTCTTGATGCAAGAAATAGCCCAAATGATAAACTTCACACTTTTGGTTCATTCTTAGAGGCAATCATAGTATGCAGCTCCACACATGAAAAATGACAGTTGTTGCTTGGAGAATTTAAAAAAATGGCTTCTTGAGAGAGAACTCCAAACCCTGTCTAACTCTCACACCTGGCCAGTCACTGTGTGAAGTGAAGAAACATTGTCAGAGGAAAAGATTTCAAACGCCATTAGGCAGCGTGATAGGAACGCTTTGCTTTAAGCTCACAGAGGCCTTAACTATTGCGTGACAAAGAAAATGATTTAATGGTTCCAGTAAAATGACGATTATAGTGAAAATGGGGGATGGTTGTTTTCCCTTTGCCTGTGGGAGTGGCGTTCTGGGAAGTTGAAATTGGCAATACGACTGCCATAGCAAAATCGAATCTTAGTATTGCACAACGCAGAATTTTAGATTTATCTCAAATTACCAAAAAGAAAATTGGTGAGGAAATTTTTTTTTATCGTCTTACTGAAAATGAACAGCAAATAAACAGTAGCTTCCAAAGTTAAAAGCGGCCTAAATACCTTCTGTCTTCATTGAGACAGAAGGCTTTTCCTCAGTGCTGCCTGCATGTCTGTCTCCTCTTCAGTTGACTGAGGTTCACAACAATGGGACTCTGGAGATCAGCCATAAATACAATACATGGCTGGCACTCTGGTAAGGTCAGTAAAACAATTGTTTCCAGAAATCACACCAGTAAAAAAAAATATTTTGCCTGTGATGTGATGGGTGTTATTTGTAGAGGGGATGATTGTTTCCTCTGTCTTGGTTCCATCCTGTTGTCTCTGGTTTATTTCTAGAGGTGTGGTCAGATCCGGTCAGGTCCGGTCAGTTCCGGGTGGGTCAGTTGTGTGGTGTTAATCAGACCTCTCAGAGTCTGCAGAGGTAGACAACAGATGCTGGTAGGAGTGAATCACTCAGCACTGAATATACCACATGTCTGGAATACAATGACCGCTCAGTCCAGACACAATACCCACACATAAACACGACAAATACGCCAACTCACTGGCGACACTGGCATAAAACACACTCTGGTGTATGACAGTGGGACACACGCACACATATACACATACGTACAAACAAACAACAGAAGGAAAAACAGAGGGGTTGCCCCATCATCTCATCATGATTATGACATTCACAGATGCCAGACATGTATTGGTTTCTCTGAATCATCTTCCACAATGCCAACTATGTCATTCTTTCTCTCTGTCTCTTTCTTCCCCTCGTTTTCTTGTGTTCCTGGAAGCTAATTTGGACTCACAGCCAGACAGCAATGAATCAGTGAGACGCTAAGCCATAAGATAAATTCCAACCCATGGTGGCGTTTTTGTTGGTCAAATGTTGCTCTTGCTGGAGGTGTGGGGGTGTTGAGTGGTCGGGTGGAGGGCCAGGGGGAGAGTCGTCACTCTGATGTCTGCCAACGCGGAAAGGGGCTCTAAGTCATTTCTAGCCCCTGCAGGAACATTTCACACATTGGTTAAAAAGGGCATTTAGTCACTCACACACTGATGGAGACACACAAACACAATTGCTAACATCTTGCATCCACCACCCCCCCCCCTCCTTTGCACACACACACACAGACACACACACACACAGACACATGCGCGCACTCACAGACGACAGCCTAATTATACACAGAAGTTGCTAAGGCCATTTCCAAGAGGCTATTTACACTTGTATTTATTTGTCTTTTTTCAAATATTCAATTTATGTCTCAGACTTACTGGAAGCGCACGCTGGCAAGTGCCAGGGAAAGCATTTGGGTCCACTTTAAAAATGATATGAGGCCAGACAGACTGGGAGATGAAAGGAGTCGCGGAGAAACAAACAAAACACAATGAAATGCCATAATACAGATCAGAATGGGAAGGGTATACAGGGGAAGAAGAGATGAAGAAAAACGGGGAGAGGAAGGAACAATTTGCTGTAAACTTCTTTGGTAGTAAATCGCAACCAAATGGCCCAGAGAATGAGTGGCGCAATGGTGAAAGTGCTGAGAGATCCTTTGCTGTGATGGCTGCATGGATGGATGAGAGGGAGCTGCGTGAGATAATAAACTGTAAAAAGCTTGCCCATCGCTTTCCAGGAATTACAGCATTCAGCAGTCGGCACTGTTAACATGATCCCTGCCAGGGGTGGCTGGCTAAGAAAGGGCCGTAATTTGATAGGCTTGAATTTAGTTCAGTATGTTGAAAGTGAATGAGTGTATGTGTGTGTTTGCGTTATCCCATGTCCAAGTTGACTCGACTAACTCTGCGCGCTGTGTGCTGGTGTGCTGTGCGCCGGGTCTCTACAGCAGCCAGTCGGGTGAGTCCCGTGGCGAAGTCTCTCCCCCTGAGCTTGGCAGCGCGCGCACACACACTCACAGGGGAGGTTCAACAGTGGCTGGAGGAGGGCAAAATCCAGCAGCATTTTCTTATTTATGGCCTATAAAATCCCATGTAATTTGGTGGTTAACTTTAATGGGTAATGGGTGAAATCCCTCTTTGTCTTCCTCTTTAATCGTTTCCACATTAAATGGGGCAACTGTCAAAATAAGATGATGTCATCATGTTAGGTCACCACTTGTTGCCACCGTCCAACACTTGACCTTAAGTACTTATACAGTGTGTGGCTTTTACAAAAAAGAAAGTTAGATTTTGTCATTTCTATTAGGCTTCTCTTTCGAGTGAGGTGGAAATTGTGAGGAATGTTTTGAGTCATTCTGTGACTGCAGGTAGTTTTTAACATATGAGCTGCTGCTTTAACGATCATGGACAGATTGAGTGATCGAAAGGGCTCCAGTCGTGCTACTGTAAAATGAAGACTGACATACACAGCCTACAGTAGCCTGTCTGCTGTGGCATTGTGGCTAACGGTTCATGTTATTTTTCTCCATCAAACAAGGATGAGAGAGATCCTCAGCTCTATAATGGTAACTTTATGTGGCCAGAATTCCACTGCTTGCAAGTCTACTGCAATGGTAATGTGGTGGACGATTTTATTCAGAGACATTCAGGAAATACTTGTGCACAGCTGAATTTAGTTGTCCCATCTGCAAATGGGTTTTACTATGCTAATGCTGCAAGTGCCATAAAAAACATCTGAGTGCTCCTCGCTAGTTCACGATCGTCCCATAACGTGGATCCAAAGGCACATGCTTTGACACGTCTGCTCCTGATGTTCGTGTGCACTGAGCTGTTGTAATAGACATCTTCACTTTTCAGTATTCAGGACTGTGTGAAGAACAGCAGCCCAGAGTTTGGCAGTGATTTTCACACTGTAGAGCTGAACTTGTAAACTCATCAAGATGACCCCTAGCTACAGTATGTCACAGACCTGAACCTGTTATCATGGATAATGTAGCCTGAAGTCTTGTGATATCATTCTTGAACTTAAAGTTGATTGTTCAGTATTGTTATGGACTCAACAATTACCAAAGCCTCATTTAATAATATGTTTTACATTAAGTGTAAATCAAGCTTTTGTCTTGATTTTTTAAATGTATTTATTTAGTGTTAGCTGTTCAAACAATCCTAACTTTCTTACTTCTTGTAATTTGTAAATTATCACCTTATGACAAATGACTATCACAAACAATCATTCAAGGTTACCTAATGTATGTCAAATTACTCACTTGTGTGTGAAATGAAGGTAAACATTTTCTTAAAAAAAAAAAAGACCATTAGAGAATGACGGGCCAGACTAAGAGTGGTTCACAAGCCCATCATGGAAAGCAGACAAACAAGGACCGTTATGTTGCCCGGATTGGTATTACTGGGGCCCCACCCTGGAGCCAGGCCCAGGGTTGGAGTTTGCAGGAGAGCACCTGGGACCCGGCCAGGCTCAACCTGAAATGGCAATGTGGCGATTTGTGGGCTTACCACCCGCAGGAAGGTCCATGAGGGGCTGGTGCAATGTGGTTTGGATAGCAGCTTGAGAGGTACCAGGTAGAGACAGTCAGGGTCACCTCCATGCATAGTTTGGGTTCTGGGTCCCAACTCCTTGAGAGGGACTGGACCCACCACTACTCTGGAGTAGCCCAGGGTGAGCGGCGAGCTTGCTTGCAGCTCCCCAGCTCAGCAGCTCACCATTTGTTGGAGTTTACCCCGGTGAACGAGAGGGTTGTTTCCCTGCGCCTTCAGGTTGGGGATAGGTCTCTGTCTGTTGTTTGTGCCTACAGGGCGAACGGCAGTACAGAGTTGGATCCGCTGGCAGAGGAAGAGGTTGGACTAACGCTTCAACTCCCACCCTGGGGACACTGAGTCCGTGTGGACCATGTTCTCCTCCGTTGTTGACATGGCAGTTCAAAGTTGTGGACGCAAGGTCTCTTGTGCCTGTTGTGGTGGCAGTCCCAGAACCTGGTGGTGGTCACCGGAAGTAAGGGATGCCATCAGGCTGAAGAAGTCCTATCGAGCCATGTTGGCCTGTGAGACTCCTGACTGGCAGGCCAAGCAAGTGCTGTCCCGGAGGTAAAAACTCAGGTCTGGGAGGAGTTCAGTGAGGCCATGGAGGAGAACTATCGGTCGGCCTCGAAAAATTTCTGGCAAACCGTCCAGCGCCTCAGAAAGGACAAGCAGTGCACTGTCAACACTGTTTGCACTGAGGGTGGGGAGCTATTGACCTCAACTGGGGGCATTGAAGGACGGTGGAAGGAATACTTTGAGGACCCCCTTAATCCCATCAACATTGTTTCCACTGAGCAAGCAGAGGCTGGGGACTCTGAGGTGGACTTGTCCATCACCCAAGCCAAAGTCACTGAGGTAGTTCACAAGCTCCTCAGTGGCAAGGTGCCGGGGGTGAATGAGATCTGCCCTTCGTACCTCAAGTTTCTGGATGTTGTAGGGCTGTCGATGATGATGATGATTCAATTACCTACTTTGTTCACCTTTATTTTCACTCTCACTTGTTTGTTTTAGATCATTTGGTGGAACAGGAGTTGCTTAAACCTTCTTGATTGTCCGTTTTCCATGACATCCCAAGGACTTGTACATAATCAACAATTTTCAGTTGGGCAAACCCATAACTCAGCAATTTCTATAGTGAGCAAAATATCATCAGCAGCAAGAGAAATAATGAAACAGAGGTCTAGGAGAGAAATTTTTTCTCACTAGATGAATGCTGCTTAACTTTTTGCGGATTATGGCCCTCAGTCCTGACCTAATAAATCTGTCAGACATAAAAGGGCAGGCTAACTGTGGTAACATTATCATTGAGGTCAGCCAGCTCCATGTAACCTACACTTGACCTTCGTGGCAGCCATGTGGAGGCATGCGTGACCACTCCTGGGTGTGTTTGTGCCCATTGTTCCAGGGCATGTCGGCGTAGAAGGTTTTCTTTTTTTCTTTCTTTTTACTGTGTGGGCTCTCACAAGTCTGCAGCTGAGAGGCGGGATAAAGAGTTTTTTCCCCTCAAAATATTTTAGGAAAACTGGTTCTTATAAGGACTGAATTCATTTAATCTGCTCATCAGAAAGGCAGAGTCGCTGTGAATCATTATATTGACCTATTACAGAGGCATTCCAAACTACAGACGCTTGATGTGGCCTGTGGGCAATCAAGCTGGACAACGGCTCCCTACTCACCATTCACTATTCATCACTGACCATTCACTAGTGTCAGGACACTTCTTAACAGCATACTCTCATTAGGCAAAACGTCTGAAAAACATCCTTATGGTCTGGCAGTGGACTGGTTAATATTACACTTGTTAGTAGGTTTTTGGAATAAAATGTAGACACATTATAGGAAATGAATGATGGATCATGGAAAGAGTTAGCAGAAAAGTTAAAAATGTTGTCATAATTACTGTTTGCTCTTTTTGGGTCAAAGTTCACAGCATGTGCTGAACAGCTCCTGGTATGTTACAAGAGAGTGGAGACAGTGAGGGCAGTTTCAGCATGACAATACAGCTGAGAGACAATACTCTGAGAGTTCAAACTCGATTCACCATCGTGACTGAGTATTTCTTTAGGAAGAAAAGCATGAATGAAAGTTCTCATGAAAGTTGAATCAGAATTCTTCAGTACATTTTTGAGGTTTTCACTGTAGTGGCTTTTAAAAGTGGGTTTGTATACGCGTGACAAATCTTCATAAGCTGAGACATGCAAACAATTTCAGTAGCGTAATGTATCTAAGCACATTTACTCAAGTACTGTATTTATGTATACTACTTTATGCTACTTTATACTTTTAATTGACTTTATTTCAGATAGAAATATTGTTGGTTTTATTCTACTATATTTAATTAATATCTTTAGTTATTAATCACTTTACATGTTACATGTAAAACATGACAGTGGATGCACTTCTTTACTATTAAACAATCCAGTACAGTACTCACATTCGGCAACACAATGACAATCGTCATTGTTGTTGAGAATTATTATCCAATAATACAATGTACTATTTGTAATATAACACTATCAAAAGAGTACTTTCGGTGAGTGAATACCTTTATTGTGATGCTTTCTGTGCA
>JAOXYL010000090.1:17885416-17895521 GCA_028564955.1 Terapon puta
TCTCCTCTGTTATGGTTGGCACCTGTTGTGTGCTCAACACACACACACACACACACACACACACACACACACACACAAACACACACATACAACTCTCACACACAGCTCCACACACTACTTCTTTGCCATGTGCTATTAATAAATAGAGGAAATCTAAATTCTTTCCATTCCTATCTTAAAGACCAGCAGCATAGCTTTTGGACATAATTCATTGTTAATCTCTGTCAGTTCTTCACAAATAATGAAGATGCTATGCTGAAGAGGAAATGCCACTTTTTCTCGTGATATTTCTCAAGTGAACTGCTTATAAGAAGAAAGACGAGGGAACAAGCAGAATTACGAAAACAAAGTGACCCCTGGGTGTTATTTTGCTCCAAAGCGTTGTTTTTGTGGGTCTTGCAAGGCTCATTTTCACACGCAGAGTGGACATAGTAAATGATAAAAAAAGTGTTATTGTGAGCTTTAATCTCCCTGTTTTTCTGCTGTTGTCCCCCTCACCCTTCCCCCACTTGACAAAACCCCACACTGACGACACATGGGAGCCGGGCTGAGCTGGCAGACACATCATCTCTTATTATCAGACTGCTGGAAAGCTCAGGACCCCCAGACCCTCCGGACCGTCCCTGCAAGGGACGTAGATGAGCAAGTCAGACTATTGGAATGCGGACTGGGGGACAGGTGGAGGGGGACGTATAGGGGGAAAAGGTCCCGTGGCGTCATTCCTGTCCCCTCTGCAGAACAGTTTCCTTCAAGAGTGTCTGCTGGCAAACCTCCGACAACAGCTCTGGATCCTGCACCATGTTTTGTTTGGCCGCTGTGATTATTTTCATAGAAAGAACATCTTTATTGATAAAACTTTGTCTGTTGTCCGGGGCTGTTTTGCTCGCTTTTTTGTTTAGTTTGCCAGTCCGTGGCGAGAACTCTGTCTCCCTCCTGACTCGAGAAAGATACATAATAGTAAGAACAATGTCTCTGTTTTGGAAGAAAATGTTTGTTCTTGAAGAGACAACTATTAGAACTAAAAAAAAAAATGAAGGGAAAAGGAAACAAAAACAAAAGATCTTCACAGTTACAAGGGGTTGAAATCATTTTTGACATATTTTAGCTTTCATTTTTATTTTGGCAGACAACACGAAAAAAAAGCCTTCTTTCATTTAATTCTAAATAGCTGAATGGTATTTCTGCCTGAATTCAAGACTATCATAAACAATCACTTGGTATTTTCTTAGCCTACCATTACCCTTCTTTAAATGTTATTACAATTTTAAAAGTTGTTTGTGCATCACTTGGCTGGTTTAAATTATATTGTGTTGCTTGTATAAGGTCCCTTGGCTATTCAATGTCACGGACATACTCAATTATTAAAATAAATGTTAAATAAGGATTATGGAAATGTACATAATAAGAAATTACTCATGGACACCCGTCTCGCCCTCTCTCTGTCTCTCAATACTCTCACAGTACAGCTGGGCAGCTGTCAGAGCAGTTACAGGTGTTAAAAGAGTCCAGAGCTCATTCCCAGGTACAGTTTCCAGAGAAACTCACAGGTGGCTCTCAGCACTGGGAGCTGAGCAGCTCTCATTGTTTGTCAGACCGAGAGGCTGCAGGTGGCCTAAGCTACAGGGCTAATAACTGACGTTATTAATTAACACAGCACGCTGCTGTGGGAGAGAGATGTCTGAAACTATCAGCACAAGCTTTTATTTTCAAAATTCTTAAAAATTTGTTTCAGCATGTCAGTCAAATAAAGACAAATTGTTATTTGCAGCGCTGGCCTGGCAGTAATTGCTACTAGGCAGCAGTTCATTGAGCACATGTGTGGCAAACAGAGGGCTTGTAAGCATCAGTTTGTCTGGAGGAACATCTCCCTGTTCGACCTGGCCTCAGACAGCAAGCTAACTCTCGCTTTAATGATAATAATAAGGCTAACATGGTATAGCCTCTCTCCCTGCGAGCCCACAATTACTAGCCTGGCACACTGTGTGCGCACACAGTCTGGGGAGCAAGCCACTGGATAATTCCTGGTTACCTGTCGCAGCCACTTCTCACAAACACACAACATACAAATGCTGGGAAAAAGAAAAACTTCTGGTTATGGTTATGAACACACATGCACAGACACGTGTGTCGGGAACATGCAAACACTATGAATTAGCCAAACATGTACAGGGAGCCAAACGTGGATTTGCAGCTAATTTTCCTGCCCAAAAATGCCTAGTTAAGGTGAAACCACTGCTGTTACCTGATCTCAAGGGGTCATTCAAAACACCAGAGGGTTTACGCATTCAGTGAGTAACAGGAAATTACTGATGATGTTCTGTGTTAATTGACAATAAAAACAAAGGCAATTTTGGGGAGTTTTTGTAGCTTTGTGTTTCAAGCATTATTACCCCCTTGTAATATACAATAGAGCCTGCTGACTGTGACCACTAAAGCTCTCCTACATCTAATGCTGTGTGCAAGTATTTGAGCCTTACTCTCAGTAAGTATTTAATATTACATTTGTCACTCAGTTTACAGTTTCTTTTAAAGGCTGATTGAGTAAATGGTTTGATTTGGCATTTGCTTTGATTCTGACAAATTGTTTTTCACTGGTTTGTCTGAACACAAGTGTGGACAACAAGGCCGTCCACACTGATCGCTCTGAAGAGGCGCCCCTAAGCGTTAAAACCACCAAACATCTAATAATCACATGAGCTTGTGCACTCAGTACCACCAAAGGGCTGTAAATCCTCATCATTATCTCACTTCCTGTCACTTTTACGGCTGAGTAATAACGTGGCAATATCATCTAATTTAGCATTATCTGGCTGAACATTAATCAGGCCCATCCTCGCCTTCCCTGTTTATCTCCTCTATCTCTTTGCTTTTCTCCCCCCATGACACGCCTGTGGAAATCATTTTTGTACTATTGGATTGCAGGTGCAGATAGTGTACCATGGACTGGTGTCTAGTGAGGTCGCTGGCCGCGTGCCGTTAACCCTCAGCACTATTGCATTGTAGGGGGGGGGGGGCAAGGGATGCATATAGAGGCACGAGCCACATTCCACACGTACGCATGAGAAACCAAAATATAAAGAAACACAACCACATGCATGCTATTCTTCTCTTTCTGTATTTAATCAATGTTTGTGATTTTACTGTGTAAAAGTAAAGAAACCACATAATGAGATAAAATCAGCTTGACTTGCTTGTTCCACATAATACTTGTGTATAGCCAAATGGGACACTCTTATTTGTAGTAATAAAATAAATAAAAAAAAAAATACAAGAAGATCATATCATTACAATTGGAGGGATTTTTAAGGTTAAGGATAGCACTAGAATCCCTCAATATTTTTCATTAGAAAAGATCTACAGCTTTGTGCAAATTATAATAAAAATTTTTTCTTTCTTTCCCATTCTCCATATCTGTACTGCTTATCATATCTGCTCTGTTTAAGTGGTACAGTATAAGAGCAGATAAAGGTGCTTCAACAGAAGTTGTTTACATTTGAGTGCTGCAGTTTTACCACCACACAGTCACAGATTAACCTTTTTTTCCCCTCTCTGTCAATTCTACTTATTGGATCTTTATAAAAATCTTTTGCTGGACCATTGAGTAAAAAATTATTTTTCCTGCCTGAGAGAGAAGTAACAAACCGTCCTCTCCAAGTTGTCTCTTTTTCCATCCCATGTTGAAGGGGATTAATTCAACATGGTAATCTTACCTCCCACCACACGCAGTTTCTCATCCTTGTACATTCTTGGAGGCTTGGTAACACTGGCCAGGGTGGTCAAAAGTGCGTCAAGCCCCTTTTGGATGTCAGCCGGCCTCAGAACATGCCCTTTTCTTTGATGCATCCCTCAGTACAGATCCAAATGATGAATGCCGGCCAGTCATAATATCATCTATTCTTTTCCATCGTGTCTTGCATCATTGTGCATATGTTCTCCGCTGTGGCACAGTTTACTGGTCTCCCATAGGCAGACCATTAATTGCTTGGCGCCTCTCAAGAAAAAAACAGGAAAAAAAGCAAACAAAGAAACAATTTTGTTAATAGCCTGCTGCTGTTGGCTGCTGATTTGGCCCAAGTAGTAATGCCAATTCTTTTGGAACACACACAAACATCATACTGCCACCCATCATTAGCAGGGTTCCGTGAACACAAATGTGTGTGCGTGTGTGTGCATAGGTGCGTATGTGTTTATGTTTGAACGTGCGTAAATTTGTCTTGTATGTTTGTCCACACATGGCTCTTTGTTTATGTTTGTGTGTGTGTGAGTGTATGTGTGGGTTTTCACAGAGAAAACTTTATCATCACTTTTGTGCCAGACTGGTGGCACTGCCATTATATTTAAGTGCATAGCCACACACACACACACACACACACACACACACACAGGCACACATACACACACAGGCACACACACATATATACATAGTCTTTCAGTTGTGGCATTTCTGGACATCTTCCCATCCACATTACTGAAGCATGAGAATGAAATTGACAGTCTCGGGCTGAAGGATGGCACAGCAGACAAAAACAACTGCTGCCAGCTTCCATGGCAAGTCTCAACGGACAATGGTTTGGGGCAGCCAAATGGCACAGTTGCAATGTCCTTCTCGAGCAATTTCCTCACAAATATTTGCACTCCTCTGTCGTGTTTTTGTCTAAGTGTGTGAGTGTGTGCATGTGTGTCTGCATGCTTTGGTGCGTGGGCAACGACAATATCTAAAATGTCTGTCATTCTTAGAAGAAGCACTGTAGTTATATTCATGACAAGAAGAATGTAATCCTGAACGTATTTCATGGTGAAATGGCAGGGGACCTGTGTAAATTCATTACCAGATGATCATCTTATTGCGAGCCAGGAGACTTCGCAGACTATGCCAGCTTCTGAGTCCTGCATCAAATCTTTGGAACAGAGAAAACAGAAGTTGCAGAAAAAAACAAACATGAAAAAGGTCAAGGAGAGGAAGAGAAAGAACTCAGTAACCTCTGGGCCCTGGCCAGAGAAATTGAGCTTATCTTGTTTATGTGGGGAAGATAACTAGAATGCTCATCTGGCCAGAGAGAGAGGAACCTCCACCATGACTGTGTGCTGACACTGTTCACTGGAGACCAGAGTCTGGAGCCTGTTTATGTGTGTGTGAGCATGACAGCTGGACACACACGCTGGCACTCGCTCAACTGTTGCACAAAAGTCCAACTCAACACTTGTCATTCAAAAGTACATAATAACATCCACGGGGATCTGCGTCTGGTTTATAAAAATGGAAAAACATGCAGAACAGAAGTTAGCGGATGTGGTCGCTCCCACGTGGCTGTTTTGTTTTCTTTTAAAATAATCATATATCACATTATTTTTAGATAGCTAGATATTTAGCAGCCTTCCTAAGTGAGAATCTTGTTGTGAGCAGACTTCTGCACGCTGAATTTGCTGTTGTCAGTTCAGCTGATGGCCCTCTCAGCACTGCTCATGTTGTTTATCACTACCTGAACAGAAATCATATTGCCAGCCACTCCAACAGAGTCATCCGACATTTAGAGTTATTTGAAGTGACGGATAGGTATGGATCATGGCCTGCCTTGTAATTAAGAGAGATTGCTATTTTCCCCTCAGAATGGGCTCTCCTTTGTTGATCTGTAATTATATGTTGTTCAAACATAGAGGGGAGTGTCCCTGGTTATTGTGCAGCCTGCTTTACCACCACAACAAGTGCCAGCATCACTGATTGTCTGCCGTTGGCTTTTAAGTTTTAATTCTTTTTAGTTTTTCATTGAGAATAAAGTGTGTGTACCCAGCATATTGGTTCATCTGCCACAGTTTTGCAACCTTCACTTTCTTGCCTCTGCCTGTGCCTAATGGATCTTGCCTTTGTATCTGTATGTATGTGTGTGTGTGTGTGTGTGTGTGTGTGTGTGTGTACATGTGGTGTGAGTGTGTGTGCAGGTAGTGCCCTGCTGACCTCCACATTGTGACACTGACGTGCAACAATGATGAATGCCCTGATGGAGTGAAGTAAGGACACACCTGGATAATGTTAAAGCAAGAAACTGAGAAACCTTAAACGTTACAAGATGCTGACCTCCTTGTTTAATTAAGTGCAGTGTTCGGCTTTTAAACATTTACTACCACCCACTTCACTCTTCCTGCAACACCTTCAATTAAATTTAGCCTTTAACAAATCCATGAATATTTCAGACATGCCAAAAGTGATCAAGGTCACCTCTGCTGGAATAAGGAGAGGGTGAGACACAGTTTTAATTTTTCTTTTGGAAGAAAGGGCGGGTAGTTTTAAATCTTAAAACTGAGTGGCCACCGAAGGTAACATTTGACCCCTGTGAATAAGTATAGCCCAGGCGGTCTCTGCACCACACACAGAGAATATTTCAGTGTAAAGCTGTGACCCCCTTGTTTTCCAGTAAGAGGAAATTGTCATGCAATGACCCAGTGACCACACTGGAAACCACTTCCCCCTTTGTTATGATTTTGTATGGCTTAACCACCTCATTTCCCTTGTTCTGGCCCTCCAGAATACAGTCTACCCCACACGTCTTGTCACATCCACATTGCCCTGTTGTTTCCGCCATCTCTGACCTTTCACTGGTGTGTTGACAAAGACACCAAAGCCTCAAGATTGCAAAAGTTTGCAAATGTAGCATCCAAAGTGCTCCACGTTTGGCATGTGAGTGGGCAGTATGGATACTTCCCATGCTTTTAAGGTGACGATCAGACATAGACCAAAGACAAACACGGACAATGTGCTGTTGTTTTTGTGTGCCTAAATAGTTTGTTTTTTCTCATCCTTATCCCCTTATATCCAGAACATATATTTCATGTTTTAAGTGGTCATATATATGTAAAATGCACATTTCTTCTGATGATTATGAGAGCTTTAGCCATGCAGGCAACATAAATAAACACAGATTTGAACATAGATCAAGAAGAAAATCCAACACCTCCAAACTTCTTCTCCTCTCCTCATGCTGCTTAACTTTGTAGAGAATCCTCTAAAACTTCCACTTCATTGTTAATATGTCAGAAACTAGGGTTACATAATTAGGAAAGCCTCTTCACAGCTCCTGGTTGATTAGGAATCAACAATTAGACAGTTTTGTGGGGCACTGAAGAAACACAATCCCCTCTTTATACTCTGGCTCTGCTGTAACCACCTCAGAGCCCATGCAAGGATGTAGATGTGCATTTTGCATCATGGAATTGAGCTCTTTGGAGGAAATTAGCCAAATGATCATATTTCATTAATGAGGGAAAGGGTTCTGGATGCTCGGGCCCATCCACACCACACACAGGAGTTTTGACTATTCCAGGGGGCCAGTACAGTTTGTCCTGACCATAGAGGTTCTGTGGTATGACCCCCTTTCTCTCTGGTTCTCCCTCTCTCTGTCTCTTTCTCTCAATCTTGTTCCCCTCTCTCCATCCCTCTTTTCAGTCCGCAGCAATTAGAGAGGCAAAGAGGGAAAAGAGGAATGTGTGAGCATGCTTTGTGAGGATTGGGAGAAAGAGAGAGGGAGTACAAGAGGGAAAGTGAGAGATAAAGAGAGAGGGAGAGATGAGAGAGACACAGAGGAGGGGAGGAGAAGAAAGGAGAGGAGAAGGCCTGTCTTAATTGGCCTGTGTGGCCACGCTGGGCTGTGATGGTCTGGGCTTGCCAAACCCTGTGCCTCAATAGTTGGCCTGGCCTTACATGCATCCCGTGCATCCGGCCAACCACAACTCTAGTGTGCTCTTTGGCAGTTTCCAATGTCAGGCCTGGGAGAGTTGTGCCACCCACATCTACACTCCACTCCACAGTTCAGGAGGACTCTCTGATGGGGATGGATGCGTGGGTTTGGGCTTGTGGTTTATTTGGCTCTACCAGTTTAGGTTGAGGTGGCATTTCTGCGCTCTTTCTATTGTTTACTTATTTGGTATAATGTTATAGTGATTTTGTGTCTTGGCACCAGATTTAGAAGCAGATGTAAATCTAAATTTGACAACAAGTTAAAAATGCATGTACCCAAATTACATATACCTTGGACAATGGAAAAATACTTTTCAACCTTTCACGTTGTTCAGTTCTGCCCAGGTTTTTGAGTCATTAACACACTGTAGCGCAGACAATAACTGAAAATGCAAGTTTCCGTCTTTCTAACCACACTGACATTTATCTCCTCGATTTGAGACGATGCCAAACCACTGCAGTATCAGCTCCAATCATCTTGACAAGACCTAACCTAGACGTGGCACAAACATCAAACTCAACAACTGGGAAAGCACACGAAGTACAAAAAGTACATATCTTGGCAAACCTTTGCCCAGTTTGACTTGTTTTGGTTTTCTTATGTTGTGCCAAATGCTGTCCCATCAGGCACAGCAGCGACATGACAAGCCCTGAGGACCAGAGAGTCCCTGATCTCATTACCAAACTCCAAAGAGCCACACGATGTATAAACACCTGCAGGGAACAGGCTCGGTCCTAGAACAGCATCTGAAGAACACCTTAACACACATGCACACACACACCTGCCAATCAGTTTAAAAAAAGCCAGTGAGAGCGAAGTGTTTGATTCGGAGTGCAACTTTAAAAACAATGCAACAATAATGCATGTATCAATAACGGGAATGGAGTAATGGCACAGAATTAACATGCTCAAAGAGGTCAAAATATGTAAGAATTTGCATGTGCTGCATGTATTCAGTATGTGACTGATTGTGTGTGAACTTGTGTAGCCTCAGGCCTTTTCTTAAAAATGAACTACATTTGATAGTATTCAATCCCAGCGGAGTGTTTTTCTCTCTTTTGCAGGGGGATGGACTCCTTTAGAAGGGCAATAAGGTTTCATGAGACAGGCAAAGGTGATTTAATTGAGCGATTTATGGCCATAAAACACAGAACACGATCTCCTTTACAATGATAGCTGACCAGCTTCTCCACTTTCCCAGAGGCAACACATGTGCATCTCATCACCATAAGGCAGAGATTTGCACCAGAGCCAAAAAAGGGGGAGATTTCTGCTTCTGAAACTCTTTGATGCCAACTGAAAACACAACTGAGAGCTACAGTAAACTCTGTTGCACCAAGATAACCCCAGTGCCCAAAACTGTTCCATTCTGGGAACAAAGATACTAAATTGTAAATCTGCCCAGTAACAGACATCCCATGGGTGGGTATGTGCATGCATGTCAACAATGAAAGGTCGTGCCATTTTCAGAATATGCATGTGATAATTTGAGACATGTCGGTTACTAAACTTAGCCACTGAAGTGGAGCTTGCTCCAGTAGTTAGCAAGCCGCTGGAAGATGGAGAGATGGATGTACGGATGGGTGTGTCAGAGGCAGTGAGAACAGCTCAGGTTTAGAGTGGCATGCAGCAGAGGAAGGACTGAGGAGTTGCGGCCAGCTTGCTTGCCACTCTGAGTGCTGATTTCTACTTTGGCACACTTTGCCCTATCACAGAGCAGGAGACAGACAGACAGACAGAGACAGACATGGAGATAGAGAGAGCAAGAGGAATGAGAGGGAAAAAAGGAGGGTGGGTGAAAGGAAGAGACAGGGTGCTAAAAGCAGCTGGAGATCCTTTGCAAGGCCTTAAGATGTAATAAATCATTTACAGGGCACACAAGATTTAATTGATATAAAAAGATTTCAAAAATGGGCCTCAAGCTCAACACAGATCAAAGTGTGTTTAGAGTTTAGAGAATACACCAGACAAAGCAGTAATTTTTTAAGACATTGTATGTTTGATAAAATGTTTTTTTTATTGATATTAAAAATGAAAGTACATGAATTGTGCATTTCGGACGTTCTAGCGTGCAGAGGTTAAATCAATAAAATACACACAGGCTGAGTGAGCTACTGACACAGGAAAAGTTGCCATTGCTTGGCAAGATATCTCTTCATATTCAGCGAAAAGAAGTGGTTGTCTTTCACGCCATTCATAAGAACACTAGAGTAGCCTGTTTGAACATTACAATAGTGAATGAATGCAGTCCTAGCAGGAAAATATAGAATAAAATAGAGAATATAATATTATTATTATTAGTAATAATAATAATAATAATAATAATAATAATAATAATAATAATAATAATAATAATAATAATAATAATAATAATA
>JAOXYL010000090.1:17913230-17924906 GCA_028564955.1 Terapon puta
ACACACACACACACACACACAACACGGAAGGAGAGAACAACACATTGTTTTCTGTTTGGACCGTTCTGTCTGTTTCCTACCTCAGCAACAACCACATCAAGTGAAATTGTACCGCTTTTGGCAGAGGGCTTTAGTGCTTAACATGATTGTGTAATGATGTACGGTGCCCACAGGCAAGTAGAGGTAAAAGGATTATCTGTGGACCTCTGGCCATGCTGCCACAGCAGCAACCTTACATGGGTGCAGGGAAGGCAAATGGGCCCCTGTGTGACTCTTCCCCCAACGTGAACACATCCTGAAAATGCTAAAGAGCACTGATGTAGCCCCAGGCACTGACAATGGCAGTTCTGTCCCTGATTGGGTGACGATGAGTTGGGTATGAAGAAAGAAATATAAGGCAAACAGACAATAAGGTAGAAACCAGCTCTCTACCTTTAAAGCCTATTTTCTGCATGGAAACCGAATAAATTGGTTTATCTTTAAAAATAAAGCCTCTTTTCTTTATCTTGACCTTTTTTTGAAAGTGGTACAACATAAAAGACTGGGCAACAGGCAGAACATTGACATTTATGAAGACATTATCAAGTTAATGGCTTGTTCCACCCTTGTCTTTCAAGCTGTTTATCTTTTTTTAAACGCAATTAGAAGAATCTTAAAAATGACTCCTCTGTTTGATACAGATGATCAGAAAATTTCGATTACTCGCTGCCATGACAATTCCAAATTTATTAAGATTTCCAAAGACAGACATTTGTATAGAAATACCCAGAAACATTTGCTACTTAAAAATACTGCTATAAAATCTGTAACTAAAAGATAACACAAATTTGGTTATCTTTTGAGACGTCTAACCAAAAACAAATACATATAAAACAAAATTGTGTTCCAAACCACAAGAGACATGGTAATTGTACACAGGTTTGTACAAGTTCAACCTGATTTTGTGTCTGAGGAAGAGCAGCAGAGCTACAGTATAACTCAGGATCAAGATAAACTGATACCACTCTCTCCTCCCTCCAAACGTCTGCTTTCCTGTGTCAGCCTGCTTTATCAAGACCATAGCATATTACTGTTTATTTGAAATCACCCAGGGAGAAAGCTTTCCCGATCTCCTCTGCCCTTCACTTGCATTGCTTTCTATGCCAAAGACAGCCCAGTTCAGTCATACAGTATATGAAGTATTTCCTGCCATTACTGATAAAGTGCACTGATGTAGCGTGGTAGGTAAATGCAGACTTGCAGGATAATGCATGAATGAGAGGGTTCCACATTTATTTATTCAAAGCCCCAAATCATGAACATTGTTTGCCTCTGAGGGCTTTACAATCTGTACAGTTGTGACACATTCTGTCCTTAGACCCTCAAACCAGATCAGGAAAAACCCTTTCTGGGAAAAAAGAAGAAACCCGAGGAAGAGCCACAGATGAGGGATCCCTCTCACTGGGACAGACAGACAGACGTGCAATAAATGCCACATGTACAGAGAACATCATCATCAGTCATTAAAGTAAAGTGTTAAAAATGAGTTGTAATTAACTGTAGATAAAGACTTCAGGGGTTTAGTCCACGTGTATCAGGTATCACAGGTGATGGAACATCAGTCCAGGTGCATCTCTAAATGTCCCCAACAGGCCAGTGAACCTCAGACAGATGGACCACAACCAGAATCAATGAGGAACCCGCAAGACTGGAGAGAACAGGAAGGACAGAGTCTCTGGCAGTCACATGCACTTTACAGGACATCAGTGTCTTCACAGTTTCTGGTTTATGATTTATGCAGTGAGTGGCATTACAAGACATTATTCAATCTGGACCTGTCATATATAGTCAGTGCTGAAATAATCAAATCCAGCCTGGCAGTGTGTGTTTCCCTTTTACATTAAAAGCATAAATGAACTTATAGGGCTACTTGCTACTCACACTCGGGTGTCAGTAAACAACAATCTGTACCTGGGGTAAAAAATTTGATATTTAAATCTGGTATATATATAATGTGCTGGTCATGTACACCCATCTTTATATATCGTAGCAGAGACAAGCACCCAGATGTCTGTACACGTTAAATATTTAACAACATTTAACCCTGGACACACGTTAAATATTTAACACAAAATAACAACAAAACAAAATAACAAAATATTTAATAGTTTTTACATGTAGCAAATGTTTAAAAAGACTTAATTTTCACCCAAACCATGACCTTTTCTTAAACCTAACCAGGTATTGTTGTTGCTTAAATGCTAACAAACTGCATCTGAAAACTAGATAAGCCAGCTTCATCTAAAAACAATAGGACAGCATATGTCTCCCCAGGGATTTAAACACCGGTCTGCTCTGGATATCCAGGAGGGCAAAGGGTGATCAGGCGGCATGAACATATCCATTAACCGCTGTGTGACTATTCAAACCAAGGTATAAATGGACACTCTGAAGTAATAGTTAATCCTTAAACACATACCTTGGGTCCTCAGCCACTTATAGTGCACTCTGCGTTTTGGTAAAGAATATATTATTGTGCCGTTTATGCATCAGATCATTTAAAACTGGAACTGGAGTTTTGAAATGGTCAAGATGAGTAGTGATCCCAAGTGAAGTTACTTTAGGACGGACCTACTAAACCATACAGTTAGCCGGAGGTTTAGACTATCATGACACGCACCCTAACCCTACACAAGTCTGCAAGTCCCTTCTGGTCGTACGTAGTCAGGATGACTCACCAACAACACAGAGTAGACCCCCATCATTGCTCTTACCAGGTATTGAGGCTACCCTTTGTTTGAAATGTTGCACTTGAAGAGACGATATCTCTCTGCCATTCAACCCTCTGTGTTTATCCAATTCCATCCTCTTTTCTGGAAGAGAGAGACGTGTCCACAAATGACATCAGGATGATAATTATTACAATTATGTATTGATTCAGCAGCAGCATTGTGGCATTGTGAGTGTCAGCCTTTCCCTGCATAATTGTGGGACTTCAGATGGGCTAATTGCAGCTAGCGCGACCAGCTGGGCTATTATTCATCATCCTCCACATTTCTTTTCTCTCTCTCGCTGCTGAACAATGCTGGTCACCTTTGTGGGGGTCATTAGACTCATCCAGTTGATGAAGAGAAGAGGAAACACAGAATAAATGTCCTATTAATCCTCATAATGTTGGCTAAACAGCTTCAAAATCACCATATCATCTTGCTTGACTAACATACTTTCATAAACATGTGTTTCAATGTGTGTGTCTATTTCTCTGCTACATCAACTAAAACGAATCTTTGTTATTTTTTTTTTCAATCTTGATGCTTGACCCATCAATATGACATCTAATTAAGCATGATTGATCGTCTCTTGTGATTAATGGTACTCTCGTGCTCTTACATACATACGTATGCATTGAGAGAAATGTGGCTTCTTTTTATTGCAAGTCAGAAATCTGATTACTGGTTTATTTGCGATGGTGTGAAATTAATGTATTGATGTTGATTGATGAATTTTTTTTACATCGTTCACCAGCACCATTATCAAAACATCAAATGAGGGAGTATCTTTAAGAAGAATGGTATTTCTACCTCCAGTGGAGTTTTTTAAACTTGTCCTGACACCTTATTTATTCCATTTAAGTGTTGTTTTGTCTTTTGAGTTACCACCCATCTGTAGACAGTTAGTGTCTATAAAACCAAAAAGTTACAGCATTTGTGATTGAAAAGGCATAATGTGACCACATGATTTCTCACTAAAAAATAAGAAAATGTGTTTTATTTCTAATTCAAACTGTTCTGGCCAAAAGCATTTATTTTAGTGAGAGTCTTAAAGAACTCAGCCACGGTGCACTTTGTATGTTTTAGGTATCTTTATCCCATGTAAGTCTTTCTCTCTCCCTCTCCCCTCTTTTTAACAGAGCGTCTGTGCATCTGTGACTCGCGATAACTGTGATTGTTTTTGCATGTGTCAAAATACAGCTGCCAAGTGGAATGACTAATCACACAGAGTGCTCCTCCAGTGCCTCTGTCTACATGTGTAATTTGACAGCGGTGGCATAAAGTGTTCCTGGGGTGGGCGAGTAGCTGAGGGACTGATGCTCAATGGTCCATGTCAACTGCCGTCATCGCGCGGGCGCCATGGCGGTCAATAACTACAGCTGTGGCTGTGACATGACCGCACGCATTACCAGCCTTACCAGCAGGCTGTTGTGACCCTGTCTCTGTTCAGACACCAGGATCCAAAGCAGAGTCTCGGTTTACGGTCATCCAGGCTTGGCAGTGAGTATATCCTCATACGCGCCAACGTTCACACAATTTCCAAATGTAATTTAACTCGATCCCATTACAACTAAATGGTGCAAGTAGATTAAAGATTTCTAAATTGAGGACAGTGACAAAGCGTATCTCCTTTTCTTCTTGAGAAAAACAAATCACCCTTGCTTCGCCAGATTAAGAAAAGAAAAGACGGTCGGTTGTGACGATAAAGGACGTTCAGAATACATACAAGGGCAGGTGAGACATCAAATTGAAAGGGGACGATGAACCTAAAATATCCCACCAGTCTATTACAAGTGCAGTTAAATGGAGGCCATGGCTTTAACTTTTTAGCCGATTCACTGATGCTTCCCTATCAGTGCTTTAGGCCACATGTGTTGCGCCTTTCTCTTGCTCTTTGTTTCTCCAGCATCCTGTGTTTTTCTAAATGTCATATCTGATAAGTCTGATTTTGGTCCGGATGCATCCACATATTTACTGTGTGTGTCATGTCGGATATGCCCAGCAGGATAAAAATTATAAGTCATTCAACAGCGATTTCCATCAATCACCATAAGTGGTCTGAGATCTCACTCGTCACAAATAGCACAAATACGTTTATTTCTGGCTTACTGGATACGAAGAATGACAAATAAAATCCATGTCTTGTGTCAGGATCCATTCAAGTGCAAAACTATTTATATGTTTTGCTGTGACAGCAGTGCATGCACTCCCATACATACATATACATTGTAGTATACGTGTGTGTGCACATGTAAATTAGAATTCATTTTATTTTCCTTAAAGACACTATACCCCCAAATAAGCCTTTCTTCTCATCTCTGGGTGTCCAGAAACATAAATCTGCTCGTTGTTAAGTAGCCTCAACATCATGTTTAAGTCTTATCAAACCCTACGCCCTGGTCTGGGGTCACAGAAGAAGCATAATGACGTGGTAACATTGCCGATTCACCCTCCAGCAGTGGCACACAGCTCTGCGGCTGGAGCTACTCCAAATTAGATTTACCTTTTCTTAATGGGCCCCTGTCATCCAGCAGCCTGGAGGGCCAAGCAACTACAGCCCATGACGGAAATTATGCAGCTGGAGCCTCAGATAAACCCCACCTGTGGTGTTACTACTGCTCGCTCTGCCAGTCATGTAACTGTGTTCCGCCTGCGTAAACCATTTACATGTGTGCAAACTGACAACTGGCCATGATATTAATGAATACATGATTATCCAGAGAGACGTGTCCCTGGTGTTGGCTGATGATTCAAATAGACCGTTGACAGTACACATGAGTTGTCAGCACATTGTGAAAGACCTCATTTCTTTTTTCTTGTTTGCTGCTTGTGGCTTTTTTGTGTGTTTTGCTGAAACCATGGGGATTGCTCAATTTGGGGATGGACTGATGTAGTTTAGCTTTTAAGCTTAAAAAAATTTAAAGAACCCGATGTTAAGATAATTATCCTTAAGGTCAAAAATAACCATTGCATCAAGACATTTTACACTTCTTAACCCTGTTCTAAAGATGTTTATCCACAGCCTGTGGACTTCACTTATTGTTGCAGCTCGGTTATTGTTTGCTAGACTCGTGGTTCACACTCTGCAGTAAGCAAATGAATCACAAGTCACAACAGACAAACAACTGACAGGGTTCGTCTGGCCCTGCAGCAGGCAGCCCTTAGAAAGTACAAAGTCAGCTGTGTTTAGGATGCAGATGTTAGATGCAGATCTTCCCCTGCCCAGATGACAAAATGTTTGGTGCTGTCTATCTTATGCAGTTCTGTGGCAGTAACTTGGAAAGCATATGTCCGTCAAGAATCATAATGCAGAACCAAATAATGACAAAAGAACAAGGTTACCAGAATCCTGAACATTATATTTATTTAATATTGTGGTACCAAGTTATTAAAAAGAGGTTGTGGACAAATATAGTGCCCGTGCTTCTATGAAATAACTATATGACTTTAGGGTTGCCATTTTTGAAGACAAATGATTTTGTGTGCGACGCTGTTGGCATACTTATTGAGAAAATATTCTGATGCACGGTATCACATGGATTTCATTTGTGACTTTTGGACTGTTTTTTGTAAAGTGCTCACAGTGAGTGCTCAGGATCCAGTTCACCTGAAATGACCATTTTCTTGGCTCTTTCTAAACATCCATCTGATGGTTTACATCATTGCATGACTGATGGATCATGGATGAAATCTGCTTTTATTCCCAAAGCCTATTAAGCTTTAAAATGTACAGCATGTTGCTTTTACTGAGACCAAGCCTGTTTTGTGCTGGTAACATTAGATCTTACTGTGTCATACTCTAGGTGAAAGTGAAACTTTCATAACCCTGCATTTTGCGCTGAATTCCTGTATCTGAGGTTGTCAAGCTGATTGTTGTTCCTGCAACATAACATTACCACCACCATCATTAGTGCCATAAAAAAACTGCCATTATTCAGACTTTGTAAAAGAGTTGCCGAGAAAAATATAAAGCTTACTTAAACTTAAAGCTCATACATATTATGGTGTTACACAGTAGTATAGACACAAAGTGTAGTATAGACACAAAACCCAAACATTTTTATTGTCAATAAAAGATCAGACTCATTTCATTGATAAAGAAAATGAAAAACAAAAAACAAATGCGTGCCCTTGTAAGAAAATCCTTAAATGTCAGAATTTGAATAAACGCTGTTTTGTTGTCAGAATCTTGATGCAGAAATTGTAGGGGGAAACAAACAAGCACTAGTCATTTACACTTTGTGTGCATGTGTGTCTGCGCGGGTGATAGAAGGTGTTATGGGCAGTTTTTGTTGGTGGCTAAAAGGTTTAGCTGTCGTTGCAGAATCAGAATGATGGAGACAGCAAAGGACAACAAATAGGAAAAAAACAAACAAACAAGATGTCATGATTGAAATTGCTTATTGGTGCAGATGAAGGTAAATTGCACTCAAATCGCGTAAAGCATGAACAGAGAACTCAGCCCGCCTTAAGTTGGATCGATGGCTCGGCTGAATTTGTTACGCACGCAGGGCCTTCTGACGCAGCCCCCTCGGAAAAGATGTAGTAGTTCCGCTTGCCATTTTTCATCCCTTACCCCCCTCATTCAAGACCTCCTCCTGTGAACAATGACTGCAGCTGTGTCAATGTGGCTGCTGACCGTGTGCGCAAGCTTGTTTGTGTGTCTTATTTTGATGGCTTTTTACAGTGTCAGTGTGTATGTGTGTGTCTGTCTGATTATGGTGTACAGATAGGCCATTACCCATGCGTTAGGAGGAGAGGGGCTTAATGGACGGCAGAGGATGCAGGGGCAGGACGGCTCATAAACACCGCCCTGTCCTCTCAGCCATATCAATACTGCCATCTGGGAGTTTGGCCACTTCATTCACAAAACCAATACCCCAGTGGGATGAGATGGGCCGACATAGATGGTGTTACGTGTTCAATCAACAGAAAAAAAAGACTACAGCTATCATGACAACCACTTTCAGGAGGATGTCGATTCTTTTCTCTTCTTCATTTTGTGTGTGCACAAGTAAGACAAGTTACAAAAGGACAGAGAACAATACATTACAACAAAGGCATTTGTTAAACCACCATGTTCCTGTCCAGTCCACCACAGCAAATGTAGGCAACAAAATATGTACTTTTCTTTTTAAGAGTTAAATGTATTGATTAGTGAAATTTTAAAGATTACGGTCTAGATCTGTTCACACCATACACTTCTACATGTGACCAGTCGATGCTGAGGGATCAATGAAAAGACAATTACATGCAAATCATCCATTTATCACTTTAAACCACGTTCCTGTCCCTGGTCACAGGGGCTGGTGTAAAGCCTGCACCTGGAGCCAAAAGAAAAGGGACAAGTTAGTCATGAACCCAAGTCACCAGCTTTTTATGTAGAAACAGACAAACAAATTCACACTTGTCTCTGCACTAACTTGGGTTGTAAGAGTACTGCTGGTATTGTTTTTAGATCTGGGAGGCAGGAGCTCAGTCCGTGGGGAATTGGCTTGGGCACCAGAAGGTCGCTGGTTTGGAGGTGGACTGGTAGCTGGAGAGGTGCCGGTTTACCTCCTGAGCATTGCTGAGGTGCCCTTGAGCAAGGCACCCAATCCCAACCTGCTTGGGGCACTTCAAGAGAGGCAGCCCCTTCACTCTCTCCACATCTCTCCACCAGTTGCATGAGTGAGTATCCTTATATATATACACACACATCTCAAATAAAGACTGAAAAAAGTCTGAGGTGAGGCCATAGATCTGTATAGAACAAGCCTTGATCCAACAGTAAGGGCTGTATCTGTTAACTATCAATCAATTAGTGTGATGAACATTGTTTTATCAGTGCTTATATCATCGTGCATCAGTAGACAACCCAAAAGCAATCCGGCAATCCAACATTAAAGCTGGTAGATGATTTATTCTTAACTACGATATTATGTTCTGCTTATTATTTGTAAGGCTGTATATGGCCAGATGACAAAAGTTCACTTGCTAGAGCAAGTAATTACAATTTTTGAATGATAGATAAATATGCCCTTTATTTTCTTAAATGTCATACATTGGCTAAGGAAAGGTGAGAGAGGGAAGAAGATAGCATAGATGGCAATATCTGTTGTCATCATCTGTTGTAACCCTTCCTCAGCGATTCCAACCCCACTAACACAGGTATCAGATGGAGCATCTCTACAAAGTATTTGCATCCAAGTGGCTTAGATGCACCGTAATAGCAATTCGCCACATCATGAGACAAACCCAATTGGACTTTGTTGGCTCTGTGTGTTTTTTTTTTACAGAATAACACACTACGCCATCATCAGACCACAGCCACCCACACTCAGCAAGCAAACTGTTCTCTGTATTACTGTCTGACAGACAATGCAGCATGGCTCCATGTACCACCATCATTTCATTAACCCTATATTCTGTATCAACCATTACTGGTGTTATTGTGCCAATACTAATACAAACCCAATGCGCAATACTTCTGTTTACACTTGTCACTTTTACTTTAACACACAAATACCTAATTTCCTCATTTTATCAAGAATTAGTCTTTTAATATCTCAGTTTTGTTTTTATGTCTACTGCTCCTACACAACACATTTCATGGTATCATCAACCGTGTGTTAACCTGTGCTAACTGCTCTTGACAAAAGAAAAGAAATCTATCTGTCTATGTCAGTGGGTGTGCACTTAATACTACTGTGTTAGTTTGCTGAATGAGAGTCTGTCACTGAGCAGCATCTCTTAATCGTTCTTTTGCAAAATCTGATTTAGAAATTAACTTCCCTCTTGTGCACAAGTTTGCGTGCCAAAGCAGGGTTTTGGATTTAGTTCCGCATACAAACTGACTTAACTTATTCTAATTTAAGAGAAAAATCATCAGCAAATCTTATATCACATCAGCAGTGTGCCTCGGTTGTTTAACTTCCTTATAATATTAAGTAAATATTAAGAACCAAAGAAAAACTGCAAGACAAAGTGTGAGGAGAAAGCAGGCAGGCTATACTAATCTTAACTCATCTTAAACACACATTTGACCAGTGCAGGTTTGGGGAAAAGATATATCTGCCTTTGGGCTACAATGATTATTACATTATCAAATTTTGAATCCTCTTCTGATGTTTTCTGTGATTCCTCCACCTTCCAACAATCTGCTGTTCCAGACACGAAGCTACATATGTTTAGAGCACAGATCTGTGAATTTCACTTTAACATCCTTTTTATGGCGCCTCCTCAGTATTCCTCAGTGAGCAAAGGGTTTATAGTGTACCATCTATCTGTGTAGTGCACAAACTTGCACTATCATGCAATAAAATGTGTGTACATACAGCTGTGCGCGGCCCTTTGACATTGAGATGCATCAGCATACATAACACTTGAAGAGCCAGGTGTACAAACGACTGAGGGGGGTTATAATATGGGAGCTGGGGATGTAGCTGATGGGCCGTAAAATACAGCCCTCTGTGAGAGCTGCAGGTGTTACTATTGTCTTAACGACATCACAGTCACTTCAACAAAGATCTCGTCACAGAGTTGCAAAACTACCAAATCCTTTCAAATGAATGAATTTGAATCACCAAAAAAAGTTATTTTAGTTCTTTGGTGTGTTTGCTACAACTTAAAGATCTGCATTACACTGAGGCGCGATTGGACAATGAGCTCCACTGTACATTTAACAACAGTTTTCAAAAATCACTAGCCTGCATCGCCCTTTGACCCCACATTTCTAAAATTAGCCATTTCTGTACACTTGTCTCTAGATCTCTGGCTCGTCCCAAATGCTATACAATCACATTTGATTTCTTCTGTGAGTACAGACCCTGCTGGTAAATGTCACACTGTGACAGGCACAAAGCCTGGTCACCACAACTGTACCCTGAGGGGCCCCGGTCCTGTCACTTCCTCTCAAGTGTGTAGACTACTCAGTGGTTGATAGCAAACAGAGAGAAGGCTGGTTTTTAGTGGTTTTATGTCTGTTACCCAATGGGCTATTTCCAGTTCTGTTTGGGAAATGGTGGATCATCAGAATACAGAATATAAATAGCTATATAATAGAATTGTTAGTATTCTGATCAATTTTTTGATACTTACACACATAACTTTCTAGTATACACCTTATTTCTAAATGAATGTGATGTGAAAAGCCTGGATTTTCTTACTGAGATGTAATTTCTGCTGACAAGAGAGGAAAAGGAAATATGTCCATTTGTTTGTGACTGCTGACAGGAAATGACTCAAAGCTATAACCACTTCTCTGTTTGAGACCTGTCTGTCACACATATTTAAAATCTCCCCCAACATCATCTCCTGCACCAAGCCAAAACACTGATGCTTTCTGACAAGTCAGGTAAATGATAGCTCCTGTCCTACTGGCTCATTCATGTGAAGACCAACTACCAGCATTTGCTGATGTGTTTTGCTAAATATGGCTTTTTGTTCATTGACAACATGGCATTTCACAACTCAGAGAGGTCCTTTTCTCAGCTGTTTTCCAACACAAATGCACTTCAAAAAGTCAAGCTGACAATAACTAAACTGCTATGGTAGAAATAGCAGTATACAACTGTATAAAAGTTGCAAATATTGAATAACATTTCCACAAGCAAGTTAAGAGATACAATTGATGTACCACATGTAATAGATAGAATCACAATGCACATTTCAAAATGTCATAGAGTGCATCGTTAAGGTCATGGTTACATGTAATAACAAACAACAAATAAAAAAACAATAGAAAAAGAGGGCAAAATAGGGAGCAAAATGGGGTTGTGTAAGAAAGGTTCTAGTAACTCATCACAAATGTCAGCTCACCTAAATGTATCTTATTTTTCCTTGCCCTTATTTAAAAAAAAATCTGGCAGACTTTGTGAGATTATAATATGAGAAACACAAAGGCATATACACTCATTATAACACACACACACACACACACACACAC
>JAOXYL010000090.1:17929113-17943317 GCA_028564955.1 Terapon puta
GTGTGTGTGTGTGTGTCTGTCTGCCTCTGTGTTTGTGTTGGTCTGTCTCAAATGGTGTTTATATCTGTGTGCTGTCTGAAAATAATCCAGCCATACCAAATTAAAGCTTTTTCATATACAGATATTTCACACTAATATTCCCAAATCCTACTCTAAAATGACTAACTTTTTAGTAATGTTTGTGTGTATCACAGAGACGAGACATTGTCACAGGAACAGTGGAACCCACAGACGAAGAGTGTGAGTGGCACAGTGACAGAGAGGAAGAGGAGGAACTAGCTGTAAGTACAGCTCTGATATGTGTCTTTAGAGATTGATCATAAATCCTTCTTCTTACACAGTGGAGAAAAAGAGTTTTTGTTGTTTTTTAGAACCACACATACCACCTTAGGTCTCACCAAAAATACCAGTGTCTTCCATGATGATTGAGAGGTCTGGAGTAGTGGATTTATATTGTTTCATCAAACTATCAAAACACAATGACTTTGCATCTAACTAAAAATGGCAGAAGTCTCTGTGCACCTGTCTTTTAATTATCTTGACCTTCATCTGATCGACTTCAGATTTGGTGGACGTGTTGCTGAGGACCAAAAGAAGGGCAGCGAAGTTGAGTCAGAAGTTGTTTGAATGAGCAGCTGTTGAGAAAGCTGAAAGCAGAGAAACTGAAGGCCGAACAACCAGCCCTTCCTAAAATGTCACTGAACTAGTTACTTTAACAAACTGATGAGGTCATTACCAAACAAGTCTGCACTTGATGACAAATTCTCATCATGTTGCCCTCTTTTTAACTCACAGAAAAAATTGTTAAATTACTTAATTAAAATAACAGAGCCAATAGAACAGTGAATTCCATTTTCAACATACATCTCCTTTTCAGTAAAGCACTGAGAAATTGACCCATCTGGACAGATGGGCCAGTGGGACTATGCCTAATGGGAAATAGTTGGATAGTTGGAGAAGTGGTTCTGATAAGAATAACTAGACCTGACAAGCTGTGATATTTCGTGCAAAAGACCAGTATTGCTTTGCGCATGATCCATGTCTTGTTAGATATCTTGGTCTCAATGAGACTTTTTGATAAAGCTTAAACTTGAACAGTGGACTTTAACAAGTGTTCTGTCTGTTGTCTGTAGGAGGAAGTAAAGGAAAAGGCTGCTATTGAGGATGCAAAGAAAGAGGAGGCCACGCCAGAGGAAGACCCAAAAGGCATCCCTGAGTTCTGGCTCACCATATTCAAGAGTGTGGACATGCTAAGTGACATGCTACAGGTAAGTTTACGCAATTGGCCGCTCCTTCACTACTTGAATACTTTTCACCACATTTCTTATCGGTGTCTCTGATCTGGCTGTTTTCTACCTCCAGGAACATGATGAGCCCATCCTAAAGCACCTGAAAGATATTCAAGTCAAGTTTTCTGAGCCAGGACAGCCGATGGTCAGCGTTGTAATGTTTTCCTGATGAATTATTCTTTCCAGGTTAATAAAGTAAATGGAGTAAAAATACTGATTGTAGTTATCTTCCTATCTGTCCTATAGAGTTTCACATTAGAGTTCCACTTTGAGCCCAATGGTTACTTCAACAATGCAGTCCTTACTAAAGTCTACAAGATGAAGTCAGAGCCTGATGCCTCAGACCCTTTCTCATTCGAGGGACCAGAGATCATCGACTGCGAAGGGTAAGAGCCAGAGCACGCAAACATGGTTATTTAACTGTGGCTTTGATACACACGGTGTTAAAAATACCAATTGTGTGGTTTGCAAAACGTTTTACTTCACTCTTTCTATATTAATATCTCCTGATGTTACATCCCACATACCAGCCTCCTCTTGGCACTTCTTCGAACTTTTACCTTTTTTGCGTGCTTTCTGCCGCCTCTCACTTTTTTCCTGTTTTGTACGCTTGCCTTCTCTAGCTGTCAGATAGACTGGCATAAGGGGAAGGACGTGACCGTGAAAACTATAAAGAAGAAGCAGAAGCATAAAGGCCGTGGCACCGTTCGCACTGTTACTAAACAGGTCCCCAACGACTCTTTCTTCAACTTCTTTAACCCTGTCAAAGGTGAGAACGCACACAGACTATTTTGGATTTTTCCAGATGTGGAATTGTTCTGTTCAAAGCAGTCGCTTCCACTTCTTTTCAATAACTAATTATTTCAACCACAGTAACTGCATTCAAAGCTTTGCTCCGTTGGCTGTGTACACATGTTGTACAAGCAGGTTTGTGTGTGACTTTCACTGATTCAAGCTCGCACTGCGACAACATGTTGCCGTTCATGTCGTGGTTTTACCGTTGTTCGCTGCATTAAGGTGAATTCAACAGCAGGTGGCACCAGATGTTGGGTTGTGCGGTCACTCTGCTCTCAGTTCGTGTGTGTGTATGTTTGTGTGTGTGGGTGGAACAATCAGCATGTCTGCTCACTGACGTTGGACTTTGTGAAGCTATGCTCACTGGACTATACAACGACATCAGCTTTAGTTTTGCTATTATTTTCCAACTTGGAAAGTTCAGAGGTTGTTGTGGCACTAAGCAGTCTGTTAATGTCTGACCCTAAAATTTGACAAAACAACGGTCTACCTACAAGCTAAAATCATTTGGAGATTGGATGTGGTTGAAGGAAATGTTATAATGCATGTAATGCATGTAATAAGTTTATATACCTATATCTTTCATGCGTTAACACCTCAGAGCTTCAAAGGAATAAATTAATTTAAGACCTACAAAGATCAGACATGGGACTATTACAAGCATTCAGCAACAGTGGAAAAAATATCAAGGTTTGTTTTATTAAATAGGTCTAAGCTTGTTACAAATCTGTCTGATATTTATTTAAGTGATTGAATCGTTAGGACATTATGTAATTTTACTGGCTCAGTTGCCCCATCAAAGGTCAGGGAGGTCACTGTAAAAGTCAGCAGTCTTTTGTTGTAGTCTGATTACTTTTCTTCAGTTGATTAAACAATAGGTGAATAATACAGTGACAGGTCCTTCAGTCATATGTCTTGACATTAGTCAGTCTCTCTCAAAGGATCAGCAAGCGAAGCAGCATACACCTTTATTTAATGACTGCATCGTCTTTCCTGTGTAGTCAGCTCATCTGTCAGACATGCCTGGACTTATTCTGACTTTGAAAAGTTGACCTGTTCGCTCATTGGCTGAGTAAATGTTTGTCTTTCTGGTTCTGTCACAGCCTCAGTAAGTGGCACATGACTACTGAATATAAATAGCTGTTGTTCTAGTGTGCTCAGGTGCGCAGCTCAGGGGTCGAGATGTCTGTGGAGATATCGGTGAAAAAGCCATCGCTGACAGAACATGTGAACAAGCACAAAGAGCACTTGACCGCTGTGCTTTCCATGGATGTTTGAGTGTATATTTGTTTATTGGGCAGAGCCTTTTTTTTTTTCTTTTTTTTTAATGAATTAGACGTGGGCATCTTTACTGATTATTGAGCCATCGCTTCAGTGATGCTGTCATCAATTCTTTCAGAGATAATATGAAACAAATTAAGATAAAAATAAACACCTCTTGTCATGACCTAAAGCTGCAGTTAGCTAAGTTGTTTAAAATGTTTAAAATTGTTTTTAATCAGCTGTGTGGCCTTCTTCCACTCCTCCAGGCTGCTCGTATATACAATATACCCTAGGTAGTTTGGAGAACGAGATGAACTGTGAGCTAGGCAATCAAAAACATTTCTCCACCTGTATGTGAGACCCTTTTTCTAGATGTTTCCAAAGATAGCTCTCATTTCTGCCTTCACATGCAAAATACTCTGAGAGTTTGGTTCTCTCCTCCATCATCTACGAATGGACTTTCAGTATTTGTGTGTCTGTTAGAGAGGCAGTCTCTGCCCTAATGTTTATGTAGTCCACATAAATAAGAAATATGTTTTCTTTATTTCTCCAGTACCACAGAACCAGTCATGTCAGAGCTAATCAGTACTACAGTATTTAAAAATGAAGGCCTGTTTTAATACTCGATTTCAGGACCCTTCCCTACATTAGACTGGATTAGATTAGATTAGTTCACACCACAGAAAATCTTGTTTTTCATGGTAAAGAATTGTTGAAGAATCCTTTTTTTCACCATGGCAACAGCAACAAAACAACCTTAACAATTTTCATCTCTACATCTGCCCTCAGAGGAAGTGCATTTTTCTCATCAGCCGTATCTCTTCTATCAGGAAATGCAAGAAAGTATTATAAGAATGTTTTTGTCCAACACCTAATAATAATGCCATTTCTGTCATTGCACAAATTCATTGGAGTTCAACATCACAAGTACAGCAAGCTCAATAAATCAACGGGAAGATAACAGCTTGATACAGATATATTAGTATTGGTATAGTAGTGTATTAGCACAGTAATAAGATATTTGGGGTATAGAAATGGTCTCTAATTTGTCTTCCAGATAATATGTTTAATTCAAGAGATTTTATTAAAAATGTTTGTGCTTATGTAAATCGCACACACACAACAAGGATGTAGCTGTTAATTATTGGCCTCATAAATACAGTTTTGGTTCAGCTATAATTGTACTTACCATCATGAAAATTACTCCTTTTATTTGACTTGTGCTGGTTTACATTTCTCTTAAATCAGTGTTTGAAGTCAGTTGATGGAACAAAGAATGAAGTACAAGTACAAACAAAGCTAGGACTAAGGTTTTATAGGAAGATTACATTTTGTAATACAACTTCAAAGCCTTGAGTAGACTTGAGTATAGATAAAAACAGATCAACCACATAAACGGATTGCTCTCCAGTATAAACTGAGCGAAGCTTTCAGGGCCAAGTTTTGCAGTCACTGTTATGTTGCCCATGTTTAGTTTCAGTCCAGTTTGTGTGTAAAATATTATCATGATGAACTGAAAGTAATCGTGAAAGTCTTCTGTAATGCTCGTACTCACCAGGCCATTGAATTCATGTGCAGTAACACACAGAAATGGTCATATCGAACGTTTTTGAATTCCTGCTGGTGATCATGCTGTAGTGCACCTTAATGTTAAAACACATGATGAAACAATGACGCTCATGCTGTAGAGAGTTTGCAGAACCTTTGTAAGTGTAAAAATCAGTTTTCTTTCTTACTGCCGTACTGTTGAATAATAGGAAGAGGAGGGGTGATGTCACCTTTAGTCAGTTTGTTAGCAGAGAATCACAGCTGTTTCCTAACAGCCTATCATTTTCTGTGAATGATGTGACCTTGTGTTGTCACTAATGGCAAGCATGGTTTTTGCCTTAAATGGGCTTTCAGAGTTCAGATGAATCACACATAAATCCCAGAAAGCTGTTATAAAACAAATGTAACACATGAATGTTGGATTCATGGGTGATTTTTAAAGTGATGATGCTGTTTATGCCTTCTGTAGTCACTATAAAGCTTTGAGGTTCTCATTGCTGTTCTGTTCTTTTCCCTCACAGCTTCACCAGATGAAGAAATGGTGAGTAGAATGTAGCTTATTCTTCATAAAATCGCCACCCATTTTATTGGATTTTCTGTTACGTTTAATAAGATTTGCAGCTGGTTTAAAAAGATCCTTTGTGTTCCTGTTTTACAGGACGAAGACTCTGAGTTCACCCTAGCCACAGACTTTGAGATTGGTCATTTCTTCCGCGAGAGAATAGTTCCCAGGGCAGTGCTGTATTTCACCGGAGAGGCTCTGGAAGATGACGAGAGTGTGAGTGTTCTTCCTCTAAACCCACACACATACATACACGAACTCACACACACAGTTACACTCAAACCCAGGGAAAGCCACAAGATGGGATGTTTGCACACTAAAAAATATTTTGAGAGCATATGACCTAATCTTGTTGTCACTGTTGTATCACATGTGGGTGTGTTTTCACTCTCCATTTCTTTTTTGCTTCTCCAAATACAGTTTGAAGAGGAGGAGCTGGAGGAAGGAGATGAAGAGGTTAGTAACATCAATTTCGTTCACACACACTGTGAATTTGAGATGAAACACCGGACAGGTGGTCGCCACTGTTCACACATAACTTGTGTCCACAGCTAAAGCCTGTAAAAACAGCAGTCCTAATATGCATTTTGTGAAACGTTGGGATTTTTGAATGTCTTATAATCATCTTGTCTTTGTGTCTCAGGAGCAGGATGAAGAGGGTGATGATGACGATGACGAGGGAGACTTTGACCCCAAGGTTATTATGAATCCTTGACTATTTTTGTGATTATTATCTGATTGTGCATGTGGTCCTGATGTGTTTGTGTTATTTATATATTTTTTTCACTGAGTGCTTTTATTAATGCAGTGCTAATTGTGCTAATGAAGTAGCTCAGTGAGTTGAACAGCTTCTTAAAAACTAGTGGTAAGGTTTCCTTAACATCACATACATACAATCTCCTCTTTGGTGTATTGCATTAAGTTCATTATATATTTAAAAGTCTCTAAAAGTGTTTCAAGACTATTCTCTTCCTGGAGTTCAAATACTCAAGAGAGGTAGACAGAAATCATGGCATAGTCAGAGGGGATAGAAACTATTACAGCTGTAAAGGGACTTCAGTTATTTTCTTCCTTAAATGTTCATTTTATTCAAACTTTTATTAGTAAATAACAAAAAAAGATTGTCTTTCCAACGTAGTTTCACTTTATCTAACAAAAATAGAAATGTTAACGGCTAAATTGAAAGTGTAAAGTGTGTGTGTATATTCTGTAAACAGACAACCCATCCTTTTACATTTTACAAAAGCATAACGTCGGTTTTGCTCCTACTTAACTACAAAAAGACACCTATAGAAAGTGTTCTAGCTAAACTTTCACCAGAGACCCCTGATGGTGATGAAGTGACTATTTCTTTACATATTCATTTCTACTTTATTTTATTTTGCACTTCCAGCAGACTTGCAATGCATCCTGCGCACGGCCAGACATTTTTAAGAGTCATTTTCCTTCTTCAGCACTGATTCAGTCAGACCTTCGGCTACAAATAATTACGTAATGACAGTCGAAGAAAGAGCCATTTCTTTAGTGGCGTAGTCTGACTGATGGTTTAGTTGAGATGACTGTGACTCCATTATAAGCTATTCCAGTCTCACACTGAGTAACGTGGCCTGTAAGCAGTTTTATCAGGAGCGACCAACAACACTGCTTTGTCTGCAAATGAGTTTCCTCGGCGTGTCGAGCTTTTCCTCTCGTGGTACCTGCTGTCAGCTGGGCGGTTAATCAGTTTTGCTTCAGGGATTCGACACGCTTGCTCTCCAACCCTGGCAATGTTTCACTGTGCTCGCTTTGTCATTTCTGAATGTGACGATTAAACTTGTGCATATTGTTATCTCTCCCTCCCCCGGATTCCCCCCCATTACAGGCATAATCAATCATTCTCACCCCATGCATTTCTAGGTAAGGGAGAAATAAGGATGGCGTCCTACACGCATTATACACTGTCTCGTCCTCCGGCCTTGGTTTATTATTCTGGCTGCCTCTCTCTTTCACTACATCCTTGATTCTCCTAGTAGTCCGAGGTGTTTAGGACCCCTCAACTCACATCTTGGGTAGACAGCCTCTGTTCTCTCTGTCAAGCCATTTACTTGTTTTTCCTCCTGTAGTCCCATCCCAGGTTTCTAACATTGTTCCCATCGCTTTAACAGCAGCAGCTCAGAAAAAGTAGCTTTCTCTCTCTGGCGTCTGCTTTCTAGTCTGCCTCCTCTAGTTGTTGTTTAATGCCCGGTGGCTTCATGAGCCTACCGCCTTCCTGTTTTCTAATGTTTTTTTTTTCTCGTCTGCTCCCCACAGAAAGAACAGCCCCAGCCTGCCGAATGCAAACAGCAGTAACCGTGGTGATCAGGGGAGGTGGAGACCTGCTGTGCGTCAAATCAGTTCTTAGCCAATCAGCAAGTCCTCCTACTCTTGTAGGTTCCGCCCTTTTATGAACTCTCATCTGAACGCAATAGAACGCAAACCAAACTGCGTTTTTACTATGTGCATGACTTCTTTTTTCTTTTGTCTTGCGCCCATCTCACCCCTTTTTATTTGGCTTCATTCAAACTCAAAGCGGGAAGTGACTTGAAACCAATTGAAAATACCATGGCATCACATAGGGACGGTCTTCTTCTTTAGTAAGGTGGAGTAGGTTTCTACTGCCAAGAACCTCAGAACATCATCAAATGGAGAAAAAACAAAGTTAGGAAAGGAACGGATCCCAATTTTAGTTTTCATGGAAATAAATCAGTTACTCAGGGTTTTTTAATGCCAACAAGAAAAATGTAAGTTTACCAGGAAACTGCTGAACAAGTTTGACTTAATCTTTCACTGGGGTTGCTGCAGTGTTTTTCTTTTTGTTATGGTGTTTTGATACATACACTGTATCATTTTGAATTTCAGTACCTTCTTTTATCTTTTTTTTTTTTTTTTTTTTTTTTAAACGTTCATTGTCATGTCATTGGACTATTTATTCTGGTGTCATGCAGCTGTATGAAGTGGTGCATTTTGGGATAGGCTCATTCTCATTGGCCCAAACCTTATTTGGGCTTAGCAGGTCAAACAAAACGTGAATACTGCCAAGTCATTATTTTTGTTAATTATTCTCAAAAACAAATTTCAGAATTGTTATATGTTAATGCTGCTCACTTCTGCCCACCTGAATTGGGCTTAACAAGCATTTAAACCGAGCACTCAAGTGGACACGTAACACTAATACAGATCGTGAGACAGGTTTGTGGTTATACCTCAAAACCGTCACATAAAGCTCTTCCCCGTTTGCCTCGTCACCCCTGAAATGCTCTTTGAACTTGTGTCAACAGAGACAATAAGAACTTTCAGCTTGTTGGTTTCCCTCGCCCAAGCATCACATCCATCCTGGTGAACATCCCTCTAAAAGATGACACATTTAGGCAGACAGAGTGGCCGACCCACAGCCTTTTGTGGTTGCCGATAAAATATCACTGCTCCTATGTAGGTCGTTCTTAACAAACGTCATTTAAAGTCAGTGATGGGACTGTGCAGGATGGTCAAATTCTGTTGCCAACAGGCCAAAACGAAAGACAAAACACACCGTCCTCTTTTATTAAATTGTTTGCCAATTGTCATTAACAGTGTAACCTAATTCAGCGTTTAAAGTTGTTTAAGAATATATAAATATTTCTGTTATTGTCTAATGATTCAGTAGAATGTCTGTGGAAAAACTAAGAGGTTGCCAATGTATTTTATATACTGCACTTGGATCTTGGCCGTTCGGTTGGACGCCTTTGCCCGAAGACTGGTCGGTGATAGCAGTCACAGCGAAAAATAAAACCCACCCTGTCTCTCTTTTTAAAAAGAACGATTGTAGATCTCGTTGGACAGATCTCTCAGAGCCACGGTCGTCATCTTCAAATCTACCACATTGGACCGTGAGCTAGCAATGGCCTTAACTGGTTCTTATTCACAATTTGTTACTTGCGCAATATTTCTTTTCAATTTGTACAGAGTTAGTTAAAATATTCTATTAAAGTTGTGCAACATGGAAATGTGTTTCATGGTGTTGTCTGTCCTTGATGCATGAGTGTGTGTTTTGTGTGTTATAGTTTACAGCCATTCCCCCAATCATGACACACCCAGAGGTTGCCTCTTTAAATCAAATTGAAAATATACTTATTGATAAGTGTAATAGTTTGAGTTTTTGTAGCCAAGCAATATTTTGTATAATTTTGTATTTTCTGTCTTATTTAATGTCAGTATTCAAGTAGCTTTGACCACTTTGAGAACTTGGGTTGGAAACTACCAGCTCAGATATGAAGTGCATGAAGTCTAGTTAAAAGTTAAGAGGGTGAACAAAGTCAAAATTTATATTTTCAGGTAATTGTTGGACTATGTCTTTTATTATTTCCACCTCTGTTTTCTAAAAGATTTATTTAACACAACAGTAGTGGTGGTCTTCAGTATCAGATTGGTCTCCCTGGTCAACATCTGTCTTGCTGTATAACGATCACATGCTCAGATAAGTGCCTCTGGGTGTGTTCACATGCTGTCGACAGCACAATGTGACCGGACGCCGAGTAGCAGTACACACTGACTTTACTTATTGGGCATCAGGTGACGATTTGCAAGTGATTAGAGAGCTTGAAGCAAAATGTGCCATCACAGCCTTGGAGCGGAGGAACTGACCCTTCTCTTCCTCACAAACACCACGGTGGCTTCTTGACAGCACGATGGTATCCGGGCTGGAGGAATGTACTCACGGCCTGCCAAACGTCAGGCAAGGCGAGCAGAATGTCTGGAATCTCGTCTTGCCGATACACAAAGTGCGTACGCTGCTCTGAGAGACCCTTGTGGGAGATAGTGGCTGAGTGGCCTGAAGTTTCTGGAGGAGGATGGCGACACCGTATCCTAGCAACCCAGGCTCTCCGCTTCACGCTGAGCGACAGGTGCTTTCTTATCCCGTCCCCTCGTCCAGCAACACTTGCAACATGGGAACAGGAGTGACAACATGTGACAGTGTGAGAAAACAGAAGTCTGGATTAGGTGGAGTTCATGCTTAGGGCTGAGTCTCTGTCAACACTTTGTCCATAATGAATGTTTTTTAATAATAAAAAAAACGTATGAGTGGTTTTGATGTTTTGGAGGGAATGAGTAGGCAGCCAGTGAATTCTGATCCTTCGGCCCTCCGCAGACAAACCACAAACTGAAATCTCTCTGTAATTTTGGGGATTTTGCTCAACAGGCTTCCGAACAAGACGCTATTCATGCTGAGGCTGCTGTGTGGGGGTTTGAGGATTGCCTCACTGTAACAAGGAGTCCAATTGTGTCTTAGCACTCGTCTCTGTTCTTCCTGTAACACGGCCAGGGAAGTGAAACTGTACAGTGGTGTGAGCCTGATCCACTTGCCTGCTTAAAGTATTGATATAGAAGGTGTGTCAACCATGTAAACCTCTAATGTGCCATTGTAAGAGACTAGTATAGACATATGCAGTACACATTGTGAATGTGTAATTTGTGTAGACAAACAAATCAAGCTGTTTAAGAAAATACCGATTCTAAGCCTAACTAAATATGGTACGAAAAAATAATTCTGTTAGTTTCAGTAGCTTTATTTTTTCATGAGAATTGTCATTGACATCAAAGCCCATCTATAGCCTCAGTCTCAGATGTGTCAGGCTACTGGAAAGCAGATTTACTATTAAGCACTGTTCATGAGAACAATTTTCAGGTATTTGTACTTTATTATAATTTACAGTAAATATTATATTTACTTGATAACTAAAGTTAAAATATTTTCTGCAGATTCAAATTGATTGTAGAAAGTAATTAAGATGGAAAGGCCTCAGATAGCATCATGAAAAGAGAACGTATTTTGTAAACAGAGGTGCAACCTAGGTGCAGAGACTGAGGAGACAAAGGTCGAGACTACTCATTTGGTCCTGCTGAAAGACGGAGAATGAAAACGACAGAGAGGCTTTATCCTCTCAAATCCACTCCTCAGCTGGTTCATGTTCTATTCAGGGTGCGATGAGGAGATGGACGGAGAAGAACAAGTCTCAACAAGTTTCATAAGAAATCGGTTTGGTGGACTCAAAGGGAGACGATTTCTGAGTGGTGCACATGACCAGAGCAGAAGAACAAAGCATAGTATTCAGCCCGCTGGGACTATCCCTAAATGACGCCTCCTGCCATCGTCTCATCCTCGTCCAGCAGAAGTGTAAGGCTGCAGTCTTCTCCTCCCAGCTGCAGCTGCACCCACCGTCTCACTCTTGGCCCCAAGGTGCTTTTGGCTGAACCTCTGTGTGTACGTGAGCCCACACGAGCGAGCGTGAACGGGTTTGTGTGGGGTCTTTTGTATCGTCGTCTCCCAGTCGGAAGTGATGCGAGCTCGATTGAGTTCCCGGGGAAAGGAGGGAATAGAGAGCAGCTTTATGCTGCTGACGCCGTGTTGGTGTGCAGAACTGAATGAGTCCAACTGGAGCCCATTACCTCTTCGATCTGATAATGTTACTGATGGCGCTGAGACAAGAACTCACATGTTTTGATCCCTCCTTCAGTTATGAGACACAAAACGGTCGATTTGTTTGGCATGGCTTTATGGATGACAGCCAGACAGCCCACCACCCACTGAAACACCTCAACTAATACCAAACAAAGTGCCACTACATTTGACATGGATCTCCATGTGAACCCCTCTTTAAATCAAGCTCCAACATCAACAACGTACTAGTTAAACATCGTTATTTATTCTTAGTGCTGATTCATGGATGTCACTCCAGTTTACAAAACCCTTTGACCTGCACTGTTAAAAACACTTATAGAAAATGCTGCAGAGAGTTGTTGCATCGTGTCTCATTTCTAATACATTTCATACATTTTGGGCATAAAATTACAAGCAATTCTGTTCATTTAATCATGAGGACTGACCAAACCCCAGCAGCTAATAACTTAAATTCACTTCTGATGTGACCAATGCCTTTAAACCAGACGAAGCATAGAGCTGAGGGCAAAACATGAGGGAAGAGATGCCATGTTGTTCTAAATGAAAACCTTGGATGAATGAATAGGTAATAAGGGGGGCAGTTCAGCTGTAACCTCTCTCGTAACAGCACCTGCCACGCATAAACAAGACAAGCCACACACTGCAGAGGGCTCATGGGAAAGACTCTCCTGAGGAAAAGCAGCGTCCTTGGGGAGAGTGGTGCTCCTTTGTGGGGGAGACCAAACAAGGCCATGACTAACACTTGAGCGTGGGTTTCACAACATCTTTTCCATCGTCTGAAGCCAACACTCTTTCAAATCCCTCCAGTTCTCACAGTGATGGAAATATGAAGAGGTTTTGACAGCTGCTGGCCGAAACACAGTTCATGTATTCGAGCCGGAGCATGTCCTGTCTACCTGACTGGCTGAGTGTGTGTGTGTGTGTGTGTGTGTGTGTGTGGTGGGGGGAGGAGGGAGGCCTGAAAACTCTTTGTGAGGGCGTGGAATTGAACCCGAGCTCTCACCACAACTACATTTCAGGAAACACAACACACAACAAGTGCTGTTGGAGAAATGAAAAAAAAAAGGCATTCAAAGGGCTCCCAGTACCAGATCCATTTTGCATTGTGAAAAACATAAAACGAACCTCAGTTATCAGAAAAGTCCTCCACAATCTGTTACATAAAAGTGACTTGGCAGGCGGGCACGCTTTGTGTCTTTCTGTTTATCCATGTGTGCTCAGCATGAATTACTATAAACAATGGCCACTATATAACCGAGCTAATCTTATTGGCTTTGCTGCATTATCACCAGGTACCTTTTCACCTGGTATGTGTGGGAAAGCGAGCTTCACACCCAGTCGAGAGCTCCGCGACAGGGCAGCGCACCTTTGTCAGGATTTATGAATGAATCAGTGAATGAACAGGGAAGTGGGTGGGGCATGTTTAACCTGAATCATGGTGCCACAGAAAAAGGTGTCAGTCAGGCCTGGACTCTGTGAGCAGGTATCTGGTTGCAGAAAAGTGGGCACAGAAAAAAAAAAAAATCTGCCGCAAGGCTGATTTGAATATTTGTAAAGTTTGCATGCTGCTCCACACTCAGCTCTGTGTGGAAGTAAACTCTGACAGAAACTGGCAGGTTAAATAATTTTACGCAATCAGTCTTGTATGCTTGGCAGCTACCAAAATACTTCTGGTTAAGTCTTCAAATTCCTGGAAGTAAGAGGTAATTTAAGGTAATCATTGATGGAATGTGGTGTCTTGGTTTTGATTGATGACCCCCGGTCGAATTCAGACTTGCCGGATTACGGCCGTATAAATGAGCAAACATTCAGGAGAATTTCCTGACTAATCCATCATCTTTCCAGAGTTCCTCTTGGCTTCATGGGGATTATTTGACAACGAGGCCTTGTCTTGGCGTTGCACCTCAAGTTCGTACTGTTTCCGCACAACATGATGGATAAACTGCCGGTGAAGCAAAACCTTTCAGTGGTGGAGTTGGACGGCACAGGCCAAAAAGAGGTTAAACCATCAAGCCTGAAAGTCCAGCCGGTGGGCCCTGCGCGCACCACACATTCATTTTGGTTCTATGGAAAGACTCTAGGTTTATCATATAAGCCGCAGTGAAGCTATGCAGACAGCAGGGTAAACGCTGCGTTCCTGGCAGGGAGAAGGATCGCAGACCTGCATACCTGACATTCTCTGCAGAGCCAAATAGGCAAGAATGAGATGCTGGTCTCCTCTCGCGACTCGTTAGATCACATCTCATAACTCTCACCTGAGAATCTTCACATGGTCCGTGCATTGTGTGTGTGT
>JAOXYL010000090.1:17965395-17986148 GCA_028564955.1 Terapon puta
GGGGCTTAAATCTGTGTGTGTGGTAGAAATGCCGATCCATGTGTCGTCTACCGACAGATTTTCACCTGCTGTGCTTCGACTCTGAGGTCTGTGACATGGCTTAGTCACCACCGTGTCAATTCTCATGTAGTTTTCACAAATTGTTGCTACCGTCGTTGTTAAGCCTGGCGTGCACGCTTCCATCTTTGTTGTATTTAGGGAAGGATTGTCACCTTCACTTGTTTTCCAGTTTTGTCTGCTCCAACATTTTCTTTCAGCTGTACAGACAAGATTGTTCAGCTTGACTGCTGCTGTGTTGTTATGTAAAAGGAAGCACAGATAAAACAGTCCCAGTTTACAGACAGGACAACAGCTCCCTCTAATGGTGAAAATTTCACCACCAAAGAGACGACTCTTCTGTTCAGTGTTTCTCATTGTCCACCAGTCATTGAAATGAAGTCATTTTTCAAAAATGTAGCTATTTTTCAATGGTAAGAAATTGAAGAGAAGCAAAGGCGTTGTCAGGGTTAAAATGTTTTACTGTAGTGCTACAGTACGCAACAGGTATGAATGAAAACGTCGGGCAACAAGTTCTGTAGTTTCGTTCCATATGACAAAAATATCTGGCATGTAGAATCCCTACAACATGGCAGTAGAGTAGAAAACAGGAAAATAAACAAATTAAGGTGTAAATAAAAGCATTCAAAGAGTCGACTTCCTTCTTGTGCAGTCTTGTCTCTCCCCCATTGGGTATATCAGTACTGGCAAATGGAGACTGAAATTCAAGGGTTTAAGATCACAGACCCGGCTTTGTATAGCACAACCAAAATGGCTTTCTCGCACACCTGTGCTTCTTCACACAGACACATACACAGAAACATACACACATACACACACACACACATGAATATGACGAACCCACACAACCCTGGGAGAGCGATTGTCACCCCTGGTCTCTGTCCTCTGAGCTGAATTAGATTAGGAAAGTCAAGGTTAATCACCCAATAAATACATTCTGAAATCTCTTTTTTGAAACACAGACCTCCTGACAAATATATACAAACTGATTAAAAGAAAACAAACAGCTCATTACCAAGTGTTTACATCTTGAAACAGTCACTTGAATATGGTGTGGACAAAGATGCACACACAAACCCCTTCTATTAGGCCAAAGTATACCGTTTCTTTCTCGGTTCTCCTTCCTCTCGTTCTGTCCTGTCCCTTCATCCACACGCTTTGCTTCTCTATGTAACTGATTGTACACACTAGTGTCGTGGTCTAGACCGAAGCAGTGCTATGCTATTATCCCTTCTGTTACAGCACTACAGGCACACAAATAACAAAGACACTCTGTTTGGCTCTCTGCCCTGCCTCATTCCCATTATCCTTCCTTCCTATGTGTCACTACAAACACACACAGTGCTCCCTGTAAACAAGTACTCTTTGTCCTCTCGGATTATAAATACTGTTTTGGTAAAATCATCATCGTTAAAAGATGAGTGTATTTGAGAGTACGTCAAATACAAAACACACAGAATTGCACTGTTGGAAGATATTCCTTTTTTGTCATTTTTTTTTCCTCTTCTTTTTGGCTTCAGCGTTAAGGCCCAAAGTCTGGAGTGGAAGGGGAGTAGGAGAAGTCCAAGCGGTGATCTGCCTGCGCCCATAGGGCCTACGGTACTGTAGGTACGAACAACACACATACAGGCACACAAACAGATAAACAGTATTGCAGGGCAATATAAAAAGACACTAAGGAATGGTGAAACATCCTCTCTGTCATTTCTTTTTGCAAAATCGTTCTTCTTCATACATTTCATTCAAAATCTTTTCAGCGGTGCTTGTCTCTCGTCCCTCCTCTCCTGTCCAAAGTGCGTGGGTGCCGGTGCTGTTCCAGTCTGGCTACACTAGGGGGTGCTGATCCTCTCTGCAGATGACTGACAGGCGGTGGCTGTGGCTGTGTTTATTGCTATAATGTCCGTGCTCCTCCCCTCTTAGAGGAAACAAATTAAAAAAAAAAAAAAAAAAGGGGGGACAAAGTTGCCCCCCTAACACTGATCTGAGGTCTCTGCCCTCGTCTGCTGATTAGAGTCTGTGCTTTTCTGGAGGGACGTTATGCCAGATCAGTGGGAAGAGGGAAACTCCTCCCCCGAGGAGAGGGCTCAGGTGAAGACGTAGTTGAGGAGGAGCTGCGAGAGGAGCAGAACACAGAGGATGAGACAGTGACGGCCTGTTAATGACATGTTGTCATCTGTCACTCTCTGACGAGCCAGCTGACGACTCAGAGCCACCAGGTTCCTGCGGGGAGAGAGAGAGAGGTCAGCATGAGTGACTATGCTGAGCAACAGCAAAGTTGAAACAAGTCAAATTACCACAGAAAGATTTTTAAATCTAACACTGATTATAGATGTTTCTATTATAGATGCAAACATCCCGTTTTGTATGCATCTCATGGTAGATGAGTTAGTTCCCAATGCTGCTTTTTAATAATGAATATCTTACAATAACCTCATTCTGCATTTATATATTAGAATGTTATTGCATGTCTTTTCACAAGGGCTGGGTACCAATATCCAATGCCAAAATGGATGAGTTCCAACAACTGATCTACTGGATTTAATCACAGTGCAAAATTCACCCTGCCAGATGTTATGTATTTACTCATATTTATACATTTAAGTATCATTTCAGCTGTTAACAGCAAATATACTGTTCAATTTAAAGTTTAAATCTCGATTGGAAATAAAAGAAAAGACATTTTTGGTCAGTCGTTTTGTGCTTTGTTTTTCAGTTCAGGCAGCGTTTAGGCACTGGGACCATTTTAATATTATTGTTCTGGCATATTCATCTGAAAAACCCAGAACTACTTTGAACAACATATTCCAGATCCATGTAAAAACATTAAGCTACCCAAATTTCCTCCACAAACATACGTATGTGTAAGCGTAAGCATGTGTGATGTTTTCACCTCTGGATGTCCTGCTGAGTCTTCTGTATCGACGTTATGGAGGCCTCTATCAGGGCGATGTCCTTCACCTCTTTATTGCACCGTGCACACTGGTTTGAGAACGCTGGGCACATGACAGGCAAAGGAAATAACATTTAGACAGTGAAGTTTGAGATTCTGCTTGTTTTAAGTGTGTGTGTACCTCACCTTCATTGTCCGAGGACTCGTGTGTGGGTTCAGGTGTCGTGCTGCTGCTCTCTGTGTTCTGGCTGCAGCTGGACGGCTGGCTGCTGGCCTTCCTGTGTTTTCCATTCACCTCGGCCTGCAATGAGGCAGAAGAGTCTGTGATTGATTTTATAGGACGTAAATATCAGCTTAACTATAATGTATCATACAGGTCTAGTTGGGAGGTGTGTGGCTGGTCCGACTAACCTTCTGCTGGCTGGCCCAGCTGTGACTGTATGAGAGCCCATTGTGCTGCCTCTGGCTTTTTTCATGCGTCTGAATCACTCCATCCTTCTCAAACTGAACCAGACAGCGCTCAACGTCCCACGGCTGCGTGCTGTCAAACAGGACGACATAATAATAATCAGCTGGGGATGCAGACTCATTTAAATCTAAGCTTGTTATTAGTTTCATGTTTTCCTCTCCACAGCTCAGTCCCTATTGAAACTAAAAAGACTATTTGCTCGGTTTGAGTGTGTTCGTACTCCATGTGCCTGTAGGTCCACTCAGAGGTGACAGGGTCCTGATGGAAAAGTCGTGGGGTCCAGGGTTTGTCTCCCCTCTCCCTGGCCTCCTTCCGCTGAGCTTCCTCCAGCACAAACTTCTCCTGGGTGGCCCGGACCTGGTCTCGATCCATGATGGCGCTAGTCACATGCTGCCACAGTCTGTCACAGAGCACATTAACATGCATGAACACGGGATAGACATGTTTAGAATAAAAGTGTCTCGCAGTGGAGACACTGATAAAGACTGTATTCACATTTGTGTCCTCTAATGAACGACCTTCAAACGAAGAATAAACACAGCAATCAGCAAACATGGCTGAATTGTGTTAAGTGTGGTTTACCTTTCAGACTCAAACTCTCCCTGCTGGTCTATTTGGACCACTTGTCTCTTAAGGCGGCTGCTGCGAATGTCAGGGCTCGGGTTCCACAATGTCTCCGACTGGCCCGATCGCTTCTCATGAATGAACACCTCGCTGTCCTGAATATAACACAAATGTAGCAAAACGTTCAGTAATTAAGTCATTAATCACACAGACATCTTACATCTCTACCAATGATGATAAATGATGAAATAAAAATGTAAGGATGTGGTATTTTGGTTTTTTTCATTTCCAGAACATTAAATGACTAACATCATGTTCAAACCTCCTAAACCTCTAATTACCAAATTCAGCCACTAATTACTGAACAGTGAGAAGCAGGGAGGAATGCTGACACGTGAACTTAGTTAGTAGATTGAGGTGTCTGGTTCGGGGAAAAAGCTGGATAAAAGCTCTCACCCAGTGTCCATCAACAGTGGCCAGTAGCTCATCGCCCACAGAGATCTTCCCGCTGATCTGATTCACGGAGCAGGAGCCTCCGAGGAAAGGCTACAGTGAACAGAGTCAAGTCGCACCTTTATTAAAACTGCTGTTATCTCAGAATGTACAATTGTCATCTTCTGATTAGTGAAGACTAAATAAATAACCAACCGACCAACCTTAAGTTTGAACTCCAGCTCTGTGAAACATTTGGTTTTCTCACACTCAATGGTAACCTTGCCGCCCAGCTCCAATGTCATAGTGCCGTAGAGGATTCCTACAGGAGGCACAGATACAGCGTCAGATCACCAGAACATCAATGAACAGAATGAGAAGGAAAACTAATTCATCTTTAAAGTCCAGAGACAAATCATAGTATTCACCATATCAATATACAGTTAGGAATATAATTCATGTTTTGGTGACTTTCAGGGAGAGCGTTCCTCCACTAGATTGCATAACTAAAGATGGTAATTTACAACATGCCCACGTATATTTGGAGAGGAAACAGAAACTCGACCTGACTTGAGATTCCATCCATTTCTATTTTGGCTGTCAACCATGTGAGAGTTCATGTTGAGAGCAGAGCAGGAGGCTATTTGATTTCCAGTAGCTCAGACATATTGGCTGCAGGAGTTACAGCCCATACATGATTTGTCAAACGGACAGATCTCATCATATCCGTGGTAGATGAGTTTGTGTGTCAACCCCCTGCGCTGTGGCGGTGTTTGGTGATTGAAGTGTGATGATGCGGAGCTAGGCAACAAACTGAGGTTGTTCTGGGTGAGGCAGGAACCAAAATCACCTAAGATTATGTTTGTTTGCCGTGTACAAACTTTGATTGCTCCATGAGAGGCGTACTCTGCAGATAAATAGACTAATTGCTTTTGAATTTCACTGATTAAACGGAACTCAGCTTTTAACGTCCTAAATTATTAACGTTGATTAATCGTCTTTTTAGATGCACATAAATCTACAAAGAACTCCACTCCCTCATTCACTCACTCACGATATCTCATCTATCTCGCTGAGTCTGAATTTGAAAACCTGAAAGTCATCCAATCTCCTATCGTTTCTCTGAAGTTTAGGGTACTTAACATCTGATGTCCTTACAATTACATTCGAATAATCTAATGTGCAGGTCTTAATTTATTCTAATCATGTAATTTCCTAGAAAACTGATCTAACAGTATTAAAGGGGACAGTGAAGGTAACAATTTAAATTGTAATTAACATAAAAATATTATGAGAAATATCAACACCAAAATTAACCTTTTGTCCCCCTTTGGTGTTTCTTAATAATGTATCACAATAAAAACCTCTGGAAAGTAGTTTTGTTATGACAGTCATCAGTATTCACTGCAGATCCGTTACCTTTGCAGTGAGCGTAGGGCATGGTGATGACATACTCCTCCCCCCTGCTCAGGAACAGCAGCCTGGCTTTGCCATCCAGAATGGCCGACAGAGAGTTACCTACAAAGGCCGAAGAAAAGAGAAGCACTTGATCATAAGAGCACAATTTACCTATACTGACAAGTAATTTGTCGTGCCTTGAGTGAGAGTGAGGGTGGGAATTTATCCTGACATGCAGGGATAAAGGGATCAAGATGACGATCAAACCTGTGACCACATCATTTCTTTTCTTGACTTTTGCATGACTTTAAATATGTGTGTTGGTCTATGCAGATCATTCAGTCATTACAAACAGATTACATATTGTAATATGCTTTGTACCGTAGAACTTGGACTTGGCCAGTATGCTCCCACTGATAGAAAAACCATCCTTCCTATTGCAGACATAAAAGGCAGAGATGGGTGGATGGTGGGACACCTGGCAGAGGAGAGAGAGAGATTTAAACACGAGGGCGAGAAAAGGAGGTGTCACATATCCTCTGACTCTTGCTGCAATTCACAGCTGCATGCTCACTGTGTTTTGCTGAAATGTGCAAACTATTTCACACAAGGGATGAATAGTGTGCTGTTCATTTACACGTGTGAGCAATAAGACTGGTTTAACCTGTTCAGCTATGTAGAAAGTGCAGCTGTCGGTTTGAGAGTGAAGCCAGCAGCAGCGAAACGTTTCCCCCAGGATCGGGTTGTAAGGCTTCTTAAGACCCTGGAAAACACAAACACGTACAGCAGCATTATTATCAAGCACACAGAGACCCAGTGAGCTCTCTCTGAAATGTGGAAATAGTTCCATGGTCTGTTGTCAGAGTTGGGCAAGATTACAGTTTCTTAAGACTTAACTGAAGGACCAACGCTGAGGACCAGTTACATTGCGAACTGGCCTCGCTCCTGAGATTTCAAAAGCACTGTGCACCATCAAACACAGTATCACTTTGGACTAACAATTCAGCAGGAACTATGCAGAGCACTGCAGGCCAACCGTCTTGTAGTAACGATTGTTGTCAGCTTTCTCCCCATCCATCTCCAGTGAGATTTCTAGTCAGCCCCAAAAGTGTTGAGCAAGCCCGGTTTAATCTACAGGCGTTATCTGCTGGCTCATGTTGGCTGCATCTGAGGAAAAAAATTCCTACCCAGTGTCTCGTGCCATTTTTTCTTTCTCTTTTTTTCCCCCCCACACAGGACAGGGTCATTTGTCACATCAGCCAAGAAATACAACATCACAAAGTGTAACATTGAGAGATGGTCTGGAAAAACGCTAACACTTAGAGAAAATCTTCCAGCGTTCTCGAAAAAAGAGCACTGACAGAAGAGTGTGACCAGAGGAATGCTCATTAACAGAGTGTTTACTCAGCTGAAGTCTTCTGGTAGTCACCAAACAGCTGAGTCCAAATTGCTGATGTTCGAGATTGAAACACTAAATATAAAAGACAATTAATCTATCTTTGTTTCTGTTTTCTGTATGTATCTAATAATACAAATGTATTCATCTGAAAATCTTGTGTACTACTTTATTGTATGTAATGTAACAATATTTTGAAGAGAGGCTGATACAGTTTAGCTACCTACTTATCCTCAGTAAAACAGCTGATGCATCTCATAATGAGGATTGTCCTGTAATTGAGCCATTATGATAACAACGAGCCATCTGGTTCAGCAGTAGACAAATCTTACCTTAGGCTTCTTGTAGAAGCCAGATAAGTACCATCTCAACACCTGCTTCATCCGACCGTACGCGCTCTCCTCCAGTGCAGCTCTGTGGCAGGAGAGATGGTGCAGCGGACACAATCATGACAAGGCTGGCTGATAATAACTAGTCCACAGTCAAATATTCACTTGACCTTGACTAAAAATTCCAAACTATGCACTTTCATATAGACACACACAAAAAGCACAGTGATTTTAAGTTACTAACTGTGAGAGCAAATCGGCATGGTAGTAGTAGTCGGACAGCTTGTCAAGGAAAGAGCGCGGCTCCAGTATGAAGGTGGGCAGCACCACCTTGGACAGGTCCATGCCCGGCCGCAGCTGCTTCAGCAGACCCCAGATCAGACCCTTGTTCTCTTCCGATACAGTTTCCACCTGGGACGCTTCTCCAGCCTTAAATAAAACAAAGACATGAGTATATATGGGGTGACTTTAGCGGAGGGCCATACTGTTGTTTTCCAGCCTGAGCCAGACAAGACAATAGAATTTCTCAAAGGCCACCAGTTACATTTTCATTAATCTTGGACCAAAAGATGAATGAACTGAGCTATGGTGGCTGCCATTTTGAACATAAAAAAAAGGTAAAAACTGCTTTGCGAGCACTGTAACTAAAACAAAACAAGGCCAAGCGCTCTACATAAATATTGTGACTGTAAACACAGAGCCTCACCTCAGCCATCTCCTCTGTGCTTTGCTCTACATAGGCTGTGGCCTGTGGCCCCGGGGACAGCTCGTCTGATTGGTCCATGTCGCTCTCCTCCGTCAGCCTTCCACCGTTCTCATTAGCTGCCGTATCCCAGTCATCATGAGCCTCGCGCTCGGATTTGTCTGAAAAGCCGTCATGCTCCATATGGTGATTGCCCAGCAGCACAGTGTCATTTAACCTGAACAGAGAAGAAGTGACCACCAAGGTTAGAACTATATTAAGTGATTTTCCACCATTTTATCGCTACTGTCCAGTCGTCGATTAAGCTTAGACAAATCTTCTGTCTGTTCATGAAGTTATGAATTACACAAGAAGGATAATCGCATTTTTAAAAACCTGTGTGGCTAAATGTTTTGTGCTCTGATCTTTGACTTATGGTTGCGTCTTAATAGATCTTAACCAGTATCATATGAGGCTCTCATAACGGCAGCCATTACCAGAGATAATTTAATTGAGTGTGGAAGCTTGGGGAAGTTTTAATTAGAGACTCAAGATGAACAATGCCAGAGGATGTTTCAAACATCTCGCTAAATTTTCCGACAGCGCTGCCAAAGCTCTGATGATTACCTCTCCAGCCGGGCAGTCTACAAAATGCATGGTGCAGACGGAGACGATAATCTATGAACCTTCAGGGACCTGAATGGCCCCTTAATGTGTGTGAATCTGTGATGTTCTCTCGGATCCTCCTCCTCCTCACAACTATCGTGAGCAAGCCCACTGTATTAGAGGCCATCCACTAAAAACCTTGCTGACCTGCAGGGTCTAGAGTACTTTGTGAATCTTTGTGGTTGCCAAGGCAACCAGACCACACCACTTCATCCTCATCCTCCTTTATTTCCCACCTCCCATTCGCCAGTCTGAATGAGACTGGCTAGAATATGGGGTGGGGGGGGGGTGAAGTATGCAGATGCAAAGTTGAGAGATAACTCATTCAAACCGCGTCCTGCACTGATTGATCATCATCTTTCTTAACATGGAATTTTCCAGTCCTAGACAAATAAAAACCCTGACTTCAGTTCTGTCAGCACTTTAACGACCAGAGCAAAGTGGAAAAAGGAGAGAAACTGAGTGAAGACAGTCACGCAGCAGCTTCTAAATAGAGAAAGAAAGGAGAACCGAGAATGACACAGGGGAAGAGGGACGGTGGGGAGGGAGTGAAATCGATAGTTAAAAGGGAACATCATGGTTCCAGTCCTACAGCCATTTTACACTCAGACAGTCTGAATTGTGGCTGGTGCACACACACACATATTCAAAGAGGCACACAAGCAGACAGGCACAGAAATGAAGGCAGGTCTTCAATTATTTGCATACTCAAAGGTTTTACAGCAGATACTTCACAGATCCCCGACAGTCGGGATCTTGACAAACACAAGTATAGTGGAAGATAATTGCAGTGTGTCATATGCTTTCCAGACCATATTCAGAAAGGGCATTATGGTCCCAGAAAACAAGGAAGCAGCTTATTTTCCAAACAACAATGGAAGCGAGTTCAATTTTCAAAATGCCAGAGGGCTCGCCAGACGAGAAGAATCACATTTCTGCACACCGTGTGAATCGCTAACGCGACGCATAGTTATTTATTAACCCAAACACACCCTGGGACTGAGGCAGCTTACCTCAAAGACATCCAGCATACAGGCAAACTCTTCCTCAGAAAATCAAAACACCCAGCGATGATATGAGCAGTAAATCCAAACACAGTCACAGCCTGTCCTTATCTCCTCTCTTTTCCTCTCCTGGGTGCACAAAAATGTTTTTAATCTGGCAACTATCAAAGCTTCAGTTTTGTTTTGTCGACTCTGACACGCCTGCTTCCTGAATGGGTGTTAGTGTATATTTCTTTCTCCGTTCCAGTTTGTGTGTCTATGTGTGTGTGTGTGTGTGTGTCCGGGCTCGCGGTGACTGTGTCGCTGCCGTCTCTATTTGGGCGGTGTATTGGTTAACATTCTATTCCATCTTCCTGCTCCTCTGTCGGTCATGTGACCGTACGAGCTGCTGTGATTGGCTGGGAGAGGAGCAGGAGAGGAGGGAGAGCTGGGATAGATGGCCAAAGGGAGGTTTCAGCCATTGGGGGAGGTAAGGGCAGAGTAATGGGAGGGGAGGGGTTGGGTGGGGTGGGGTGAGGAGGAAAGGGATGTCTGATGTAGGGTGTAAACAGTAACATGAACGACGCTGCACACTTTCACAAGAAAAATGACTGTGGTAGATAAATACCAATGTATTTAACCAATACAGAAAAACAAACCAACATTATGATAAATACTTATGATCATCCAAGATAATAAAAAACAGGGTAAAATTTCATATATACTAAACTATTAATAGAAACTATGTCCACACCCTGGGTGAGAAGCAGGTTGTACATTAACATTGATGTGGCTGACACTTAATACTTTTTATAGTTTTATAGCTTTCTTGTTACACAGCAGTTAGTGGGTTGTCACACTGGAGCATGCACACATACAAACAACCAAATCGCCTGTTTCCCCCATAACTCTCCTGACTGCATTCACTTGGTCACATGTTCAGAGACCTGTACAGCCACCTTATGGTGTTTGCTGCAATGCTTAAGGGCACGATAAAAGCAACTGCTGAGAAATAACTAAGAAAAGATTCCTTGCCAGTCACTTTTTATACTGCTATTTATTTTTATCTGCATTTGCTTTGAATATTTTTATAGACCATAAATGTCAGCAAAATATCAGACAAGTTAAAAGAAATGCTGCAGTTTCTTTGATTTGCTACTCTGAAGATAGTTCTGCATAATAAATGTTCTGCTCAGTGCTCAGTAAAGTCAACTAGGTCCTACTTGATTCTCTCAACAAAAGGACACATGACTGCTGAATGTTTACTGGCTCCAGAATTCAAATGAATAGAAAAAAAAAATAAAAAGAAGGGATTTGTTGGGACTCAAATGAGGCCAACATCACTCATTCACACCGTCCAGCACAAGAAAAAAACGTCATAATGCTGTTGTGTGACTGTACGCAACATTTCATCAGGGAAAAATGACATATCACCAAAATAAAAAAAAAAGTTAATTTCTCTTTAGATCCTTTCTTGCAATGTGGATGAGAAACACATGAACACTACTACAGAATTGTCACTCCCATTTGCAGGGTAATGGATTTTGTAAGCTAAATTAGCTGCAATAGGCAGAGTGGCTATAAAATGCTGCTGAAGTGAGCTTGAAAACCCACAAATAAGTAAGCATTTCCTGACTTCTGGTTTCCTCGTCTCAAAGCAAATGGATCTTTGAAGCTTCTTATGCGGCATTAAAAAGGTCATCACTAACAAGAGGATACATGAGACTACAGAGGTCCTCTGGGACATCAAAAGCTGAAACTCAAGTCCCCTTTAGCCTTTAGCACTCTTGCAAACTATGCTGACCAACTAACTAACCTTCTAGTCACTAGCAACATCAGGTCACACAGAGAAGAGAGGTTTTAGTAGAAAAGGAAAGCGTGAAAAATCAAATTACACGTTGGAAGCTTGGTGGTGTTGTAGTTCCTTTGTGGCTTAAGCTGGCTTTTTTGACTACAAGTGTTTGTATTTATGCTTAAAAATATAAAAGCTGTGTGAAGTCATTCTATCCATTCATCAGCTTTCTTTCACCTCAAAAGTGTTCAAAAGTTCCCACTTACCTTTCTATTCTATGCCACAGGCGATGGTTTCAGTTAATTACTCTCATAAGAAGAAACATGATTTTTAATATTGGCCACAAGACTATAAATAAAATGTTCTACAATGAATCAAAGCGGTTGCCCAGGGCAACTGGACAACCATTAACATGAAGGCTTGAATATGAAAATTCTCAGGACCAACTATTTTTCCTCTCTGCTGTTGCTGTCTTGTGTGTTGTTGTCACAACATTATATAAAGTTGATGTTTGAACACACTGCTCTTACTGAGAGCCTCAGTGATGTACACTTGTATCTGACAGGCATTTGTATGGTTCAATGTTACAGTCACAGGAAAACCAGACAGACACAGAGTCACACATGTAGTTTTCTTTAATGCAGACTTCTTCTGATAATTTCCAAATACATTATGAGAGTTTATCTGGGTTAATCACGAGTAGTTTCGGATTTAATTTTTGCTTGTTATAAACATTTTTGATGGTTATAGAAGAAAGTCGAACATGATTTTGGAGGATGCAAACACAGCTAACACAGCTAAACATGTTTGTTGCATTGAGGGCCCCAGTGTTTTGAGTTTAGCAAGAAATATCACTGGGAGTCCATGTTTCTTCAGCTGTTATTTTGACCTCATGGCCAGAAATCAGAGAGACTGCATTTTAGACCATCTGGGAGATGTTGACTACAGCATACATAAAACAGCATATATGTGTTTGGTAGAACTGCCAACAAACGTGTGCGTATTTGCAAGCGCAGCGGCGATGTGGTTACAGGAAACACAGATTATCCAACAGCAACAGCTAATAAATTCAAGGTGTACATAAATTATATCTGAGAAGCTCTCAGTTTATGTATGAGAGTATTACTTACTGGAGCAGCTCTGCATCACTGAGTGCGGTAGACTGCAGCAGGTGGAGTATATGGGAGGACTCTGAAGACGTGCTAATATCTGCTTCTCTCCCAGCTTTGGCTGTCAGCTTGTAGAGACTGGAACAGCTCAGAGCGAGCTCCAAGGCATCCATCCAACAGCGGCCTGGAAAGACAAGCACATTTGAGAGAAGGAAAGGTGTAGCTTCAATAAATTTAGAAAATATTATCAGACAGAATACGATAGATGCAGCCACACACACACACACACACACAAGCCTCACCATCGGACTCCGATGCTGCTCTGAAGATCAGGTAGTTGCTGGGTAGAGGCTGCGTGATGGAGCCAACATTCTCTCCTTTGGGACCCTGAGCATATGGATGAGACAGTGAGTCACGCTTCACGCCATTTTAGTCATGTTGTACCAACAGAAACAAATGGCTCTCTCAAGGGGTATCAGCATAATGGAACACTGAACTGGATAATTATCACTGAGAAATTAACCTGAATGAAAATAAAAGATAAAAATAAAAACACTGCCAAAATAGAGCATTAATGCACATTACAAAATGAGCTGAAATGACATAATCACAGATTAAATTTAATTTGTTTGCATTTTTCCATCAATGTGGCTAAACCATATTTGTTTTAAAAACTCCAATGTTAAATACTGCTCCCTTGAAAACAAGCTTTTTTACAACACTGGTGCTAGTTTGACCATTTCATGAATAGGTATTAATTTCTAATGTTTTCTTAAGATAATGCCACAAGGAGGCACTAAAATCACATATTTCCAATCCTAGATTTACAACATTAAATCTAAACTGAATGAGAAATTACATTTCTATATATAAAAAAATAGAGAAAAATCCTGGTATTGAGCAAACAGTTGTATTTAGATTTTCTCTCTCACTGAGATGAGGTGGGTTTCTAAAAATGCCAGTGAGCCTACAAACACGTCTGACCTTGACAGCCCAGATGGATTTGTCCAGCGGGTGGTAGAGCTTGAAGCAGAAGCCGTCTTTCTTGGAGGGTCTCTCAATCAGTTTGCATGCGCTGAGCAGGATGGTTCCCACCCAGTGGTCCGTTTTGGGGGTCTTGTAAATCAAAAGAACTCCAGGCTTCAGGGCACACCACAGCTTGGTCCAACTTTTTAAAGAGCCACGGATCTACAGGAGGCCAATGGTTTAGACAGGAGTGATTTTTAGTAACAGAACATAATGGGACAATTACACATAATAATAAACTACAGAACTGACATGGAAAGTGCAAAAAAGGTTAACCTTGTGTTTACTAAACATGGATACAGTCTGAGCTGTAGAATTGTTCCATTGTGAAACTGAATGTGTGTATCAGTGGATGCACAAATTACAACTAGGATGATAATTATTGAAATGTGTAAATGACAGAGGACACAGTCTGAATAGCCTGCTGTCAGTGTGACTGCACTGACATATAATTATTCTGGGTGTCATCGTAGCAGCTCTGTCTAACAGACAACATCCTCACCTTCAGCCAGTTGGACATGATGACAACACTGGGATCCTTTAATGCGCTAAACAGTTCTTTAGCTGCCCGCTTCTTTTCTTGCCTGTAGTTCTGCTTTTGGACCTGTAAAACAAACAAACAACAACACATGAATAAGTCATCGGTCTCAACAGTCAGAAGACCAACACTAGGTGGAAGCAGACTCAAACTAACGCTAGCAAACGTGCCTAAGCATACGGACATCCTCGGTCATCGTTAATTTGGTTCAATGTTGATTGTTTAAAGAATATGAAAAGGTTTTAAAATGTCATTTAAAACCTATATTAATGGCTCATGTAAATTTAAAACATTGATCCTCCACTGACAGAGGCACTGAAGAGCTGAGTCACATAAACTGTTTGATGAATCCAGCTGCATGACACTGCTCCATATTTTCCACTACTTTCGCAATACAGGGAAGTGGATGTGTACCTTGAGAGACTCCTTCCGGGCCAGCTTCTCTGTGGGGGAGGGACAATCCTTCTCCACACCATTAAACATCCTTGACTCAGACTATAGGAGGGAAAAGAGATTTTTACTATTATCAAAACTAGCTTAGTATAACAACTTCTGCAGAGACTTCAATGAAACTCCAAATCTTCAAAGTACAGATAAAAAGTTCTGTCTCTTAGCAAATAATCAATTATTAACAATGAAAACAGCATTTTAAATACACCTCTGGGATAATATTTTAACTAAACAGTAAACAGTCAGCTCTTGTGATGTGCTGCCACAAGAGTTAACTCACTTCACTCGCTGACATTATGCACACCACAATGTTTGACTGTTCCCTTTGCCACGTAGCACATCTGACCTGCCACAAGTCTATGTGAAGCAGGCGGGTGGCCCTTTCAGGGAGTTTAGCTGAATGCCTCCTCCTGGTGTCGTGACCACAAACCCACTGACTTCCTCTGTTAAACAGCAAAGGGCACAGACTGTTTGATGGTCTCTTTTGATCAGCTTGGGATCTCCGCGGCAAGTAGCATTTGTGATTTTGCTGCAACATGTAATTACATAAATGCTTGTTCTTTATACATTTAACCAATGTGACTCACAATATTATTTGGCAAGCCATTACAGGGGTTTAGTCTTATCTATGATCTGTGTTAAATAAGCCATTCTTAAAGCGTAGTACACTACTACAACCCTGCACAGACAACAACATGCAAGGCTAATGCTGTGCTCAGTGCCCTATTGTCCCGTAGGGGCTTTCAGGATGGGAGTAAGGGCGAAAGGCCAGCGATGCAGCTGCGCCTGTGAACTACTCCACATATAAATAGACAATACTGCGAGGGACAAGGCGAAGCGACAAGAGGAGAGGAGACGAGACAAGATGAGACTGCCCGGTTACCACTGGAAACGTTTACCGGCCGCTCCTAATTAATATTATTTAAGAATGGACACAGATTGTTAGGACTAATGCCACATAAGTGAGAGAGGCAGCACCAGGGACCATAAAAGGTCTGGGTTGCCAAATAAATGGCTTGTGGTGCCAAAGACACAGTTCCCACCACGGCCCTGACATATAAAATCCCACAGCTTTTATATGACGTTATTACACTTGTGCCTGATTTAAAAGACATGATCCACTCTATCTAAATCTATCTGGTTTCAAATGCACTGAATGTCTGGAACAAGGTGGAAATCACGCACTCGTATATTCCATGACATAACTGTAAGTCTGTCTAATTAAATGAGATCTTTGAAGTTTTCAACACTGCAACTGGTCATAAGAAAAAAATCATCATTTAATGCAAATGGGTCACCTAATGAGTCAGTTATATTGAGCTGTTGAGCAGCTGCCCAATCAAGAGCTGTGTTCTTACCTTGCTGCCTGGTGATTGGGCAGGACTAAGTTCATTACTCAGCATGGAGAGACCGTTCCTGTCTGTCTCACTGCCTGGTGGGAACCCACAACACACAGTCACATACAAATGAACTCTGTGAATAAATCTGCATGACAGACAATTAAAGCATGGCAGCCCCAAAAAAGCAGCTAGTAAGCAGTGGCTGAGATTGGTTGATTTGTATGGAATAAGTACAGTATAGCACAGCACACCATCATTTCACAGACACCAGAGTCTACACACAACACCGTCTTCATCAACATCATCATCAACAACATCCAACACCCGTCACTGAAAATGTCATCACTTGTTTTGTCATTTTCACATTTCATTTGTCAGCTTGAACCTCCTGGCCTTTAATACCTGGGCTGAGGTTGTAGAGGTCGTTGTCTCCTCCATAGGACAGGTTCCGGGTGAGGGTGCGGGGGTCAATTTTGGGTGGGGAGGTGGCATTGGGGCACAGAGAAAACCTCCGATGGAACAAATTCTCCTCCTTCATCCTGACAACCTGCTCGTCCTCTGCAAGGGGGGGAGGGGAGGGCGCAGAAGGAATAAAGGAGGGAGGGAAAAGCAAGGAAGAAAAGGAAACAGAAGAAAGAAATTTGTCATTAGAACAAACTGTTACTTTCCACATTTTTGCATGCATGGATCTGCTAATCTAATATTAGGATACAAAAAAATTCAAGTGATTCATCCTGTCTTTGTAGCTCTTCTTCCTGAATTTGATCCTACTTGTTGAGCTCTTGTACTCCATCGTCACTCCTTCTCCTTGTGCATATCTATCCGTCTGTCCGGGCCCCCGCCCCGTCTCTCCTCTCCAATGTCAACAAAGACCTACTGTACACAGACATGTCAGCCTGTCCACATAGCACTGTGCGTGGCAGTGACAAGCAGCGCAGACTGCACATTGTCACTGTAACTGACAGATAGTGCAGACTCTGTCCACAGAGACCCACTGTCCAAGAGGACTCCTGCCACCATAATCATCGCTCATCTATCCTCAGTCTCACCAACAGGCTTTAGTAAACAAATAGCTTCAAATTCCCCCCCAAAAATGGTGCTTCTTCAGTTGTTTCCTTGATATCCACAAGATTCCCTTCTAATGCGATGCACATCTCAACAAACAAAGGGGGCAAATGTGGCGGCTGCAGATGTGGGCAGGATCAAGCTGTGGCTCTGCAGCATTATACTGTTATGATGATGTTACAAACTAACAGCAGAGTGGATTAGTCATATTTTCAAGCCATCATGCCCACATAAAAAGGAGATAGACCCAAGCACATACATTAAAGACCTTGCATATTCATACTGTGTTCAAGTCTGTACGTAAAGACACAGAAATGTCAAGACTTTAAGTCTCCTCTGAGTCTGTGCGCCATTAATGACATCTCCTCTACTGAGCTCAGTAAAACTATTGACATGCTGCAAACTATTAATAGCACGCTTATTAACAAATGCTGAGGGTCACGGCTGTTTCCAGACGGATCATTACGCTCGTGTGGTTCGTTCAAACGGGTGGCGAGCTGATCACGGCAAATCGGAGCTGACGGTGAAACACTAAGGTTAATGGAGCGGAGCTGTTACCACCTGGGTCTGTCTGGACGGACACACTGTGCTCCGCTCAGATCAATATAATCCCATTCATTTTCTTTCACTGCACAAACACACAGAGTAGACGAGACCCTCTGACTCCCAGCCTACGGAGCAGTCTCGCCCACAAGTCCTCAATTACGACATCCAAGAACAGCATGTTACATAAAATTCATTCATAGAACATTCTCACAGACTGATTCATCTTTAGACTCTTCCACATTATTCAGCTGTGATTATACTGGTGCAAGTGCAGTATGTCAAAATGTACATGCTGGTAGGTGACTGAAAAAAAATCCTGTGGGTTGATATTGAATTAAACCTGTAATTGCAAACATGTGATGCTGGAGGAGTCTTGGCAGTTAACAATCTGTACCCTCCCTATATAAATATATATATATGCATTAAAAATACACAAGCGCAGTCATATCCGTATACTTGTCACACCACTCCCTGCTTCCGTCCGTTTTCTACCCTGCCTGCCACTGTGACTCATTCTCTGAATCTCCTGAATGCTTTCTCATTTGTGATCTCACAATCTCGCCTGTGCATTTCTTCCTCCTGCCCTCTGCTCCTTTGTCCTTTCAAGGAGGCAGCTATGCATGATGAAGATATGGGAGTGAAAAGGTAAATGTATTCTTCCAGAAAAAGGAGCCTTATTTCTCCTTGTGGGGCAGGTCTATAAATAGCTTTCCATTGCTGCAGTGCATGCGTGCATGTGTGGCACGCTGCTGAGTGCGGTGCAGGCAGCATGGAAAAAAAGCATGAAGCTTTAGCATTACACAACAGTACGGTAAACACAATGGGCTGCCAAACTGTACCGGGACAGACACACAGAATTAATACCACTTAAAGCGCAGGCCCCCCGAGGCGGGTCCAGATGTGGGCAGACTGAGGGGACAAGCCAATCACAGCTGATTCTCTGAGCTGCAGGGTGGGATTTGTTGGGAGGAAGACTCTGTGTGCAGGAGCATATTACGCAGTCTAGACTGGGCATGGGTGTGGAATCCACGCATGCCTAATGTGTTTGTGTTATGTGTGTATGTGTGTGACTGGGCCATTCACAGAGTGTGTTTGTGTGGCGTTTGTTGAATGACGTAAGTGTTAAGTGTGAGCGTGTGGTTGTGTGTACGTGACCGTGTGTGTGTGTGAGCGCCTGCCTTATTGCCGCAGACTGAAGAGAGGATTACACATGCACATGATGTAGTGCCAAAGGAGAGGGGGAAACTGCTCCCTCCAACCAGCCAAGCAGCCAAGCAGCAATGGAGGAGCAGGTTGCATTTGGTGCGCGTTGCTCACAAACACACGTGGGCGCACAGATCACACACACACAAACACCTGCTTTTGTACTTTGAGTTACATTCTAACTACATCAGGGGTGGTCTATCTCACAAAGTAAATCTACAACCAATATCACTGGTTTTATTATGACACTGATATGCATTAAAATGTTCAAGACAAAAGAGCACGTGTCACACTCTGGAGGTGTTTTACTGTCCAAATATAAATCTGAAAATTTGGCTGCCGTGTCGTCCGAGTTGAAGGAGTTCAGCGTTGGCCTTTACAGATGTAAGAGAATACGCAGCATGAGCCTCAGAGAAGGTGACACTGTGAGGGGAAACATAACTGGACATCAACAGCTAAAGGACATTCAGATACATCAGAAGGACCAATATGAGTGCGGCCCTCATAAATACAGATAACAAGCTGGAAATGAAGCATTCACCAGTGACGCCTCACCTTCTGTGACCTGGCTGGGAGACGCTGAGAACTGAAACTGATTTATATACACTGACAATGAGAAATTCTATGAAGCTATTCTACCCCTTTACTGACCTTTTATTAATACTGAAAACACAACAGGCAGCCGTGCCTAAACTCTCACTGCACACAGTACCTGAAGTTCGCCAAGCTAACATTAACTTTTTTTTTGTTGTTTTTTTTTTTAACCACAGTCATGCTTCACAGGTGCGAGGCTAATATTTACCCAGCGATAGGAACATCTTGTGGAAAAGATAACAGTGACGTAGCAGCACCGGGCCAGTCAATAACACACATTCCCCTGTCACACACTGACCTTGGACTACAAGAAGGAGGACAGGGGAAAAACCAACAACAACAAACGCATTTGACCCACAGTTACCTTGCCGAGGTGAAAGCACTCGTCTCGCGGTCACGTGGGGCGCGCTCGTTTTAAGTTATCATTACAGCAACAGGGAGGAGGGAGGGAGTGAAAACAGAGGGGAACACGTCAACATGTTCTGACCTGCATACTGCTAGTATGCTTGACTGATCTAACCAACATAAATCTCAGACTCTCTCAGGGACATGCAAGGCTGGGCTTCAGATGACAGTAACCTTGTCCAAACTGTGCTTTTTGAAAACAATCCCAACATGAAAACTGAATTCATGCTTCAGTAAGTGGTAGGAGAAAATGAAGCTTGTTCCAAACTCTTGACATGTGCCTTGTAGTCTGTGCTGGTAACATTAAGACCAGGTTGTTTTCAATGTCTTCATCTCTCTGCTGTTCCTAATTTTCAATGCAAATATGGCCAATCACGTGATACACACATTGCCATTGCTTTGGATTTATAATAATGTTTCACAAACACTAGCGATAAGCGATAAGATGAGCAGTCTCAGTGTAGCAATGCAGGAAGCTTAACAGAAAGTATTTTCAGTTTTTAGATATCTCACAAAATCTCCAGCAGAGTAATCAGGCTGGCTGTGTGCCACTGCTGGAAAGTGCAACTTTGTTGTTTGTCAGCTCAAAGACTAATGAGGTTGACTCAGTGTGCATAAGCTTTTCAGTTCAGTTCCCCCTGAAAAAAAAGGCCACTTGTTTTGATTTAAACAATGTCCAGTAATCCTAAATTATACACTGACACCCCATCTGTCAACACTACTGCTATTTAAAGCAGCAAATGTCATATGAAGTTTAAGTTCCCTGATTTAGCACTCATGTTGGCCCCTGCGCGCTCTGTCCCCGCTGTCATTTCCCCG
>JAOXYL010000090.1:18013102-18024712 GCA_028564955.1 Terapon puta
AGGTTAGAGCATACTCTAGAGCAGTAGAGTATGTTTCATATTTGATGTTCATTCCAATAGTCCTTGCTCATAGAGGCTAACTGCTTATAGATAATGTAATGCACTGACTGTCTGGTTGTGCACCAGTGTTTTAATGTGGAGGATGCGTTCATTGAGAGATAAGATGAGACTGTCCGTTATCAGCACAACAGCACTGTGTCTGATTTTGGGAAAGATATTGTGTTCCCACATGTGTCCACATGTGTCGCATCACTGCTAGGCGCAGTGTTTATACTCGCACTTACACGTCCCTGCTCATTGCAGCGTGTCAGCATGACCAGAGTCTGAACATTCTTCTCCCAGATCATCCTCCAGAACTCGTTGACTGTGGTGGGCAAAGGACCCTGAGCTGCAATGAACTCTTTCCTGGAGTTGCAACCCTGCCAAATAAAACATCAGCCATCACAGAACAACATCCCTCTTCAGTTTTCCAGGAGATCCTCAAGTGTTTCAAACATCAACATGGATGAAGACTAGTTTAAGTAGCATTAAGCAGAAGAATAAGCTGTTATGCTGCTTGGTGGGATGTGGACTGAATATGAAGCAATGACATGAAAGGCTGTCAGTACGCACCGGCATGTAGTTAGCATTGATGTAGTCATCATATGGACTTCCATGGATAATAGAGAGTTTCACCCTAGACGAATCATCTAGGGGGTGGGAGTAGAGGGTTAATGAAATGTATAACATGGCGTGAAGCTTCAAATGAATTAAATGACTGCAGTATATTTCCCTATATATTTATGACATTTAAAAGATGTCAGACTAAAACTTGCATTATGGTAGTAGATACAGTACAATAGGGCGATGATGTAGTTGAGAGAGCGAGGAGTGTTATTGCTGACAGCAGCACAGGATTTGTTAAAGTGACTCACAGGGAAGCACGTTGTTGTAGCGGTTCTTGGGCTTGTTCTCCAAAGTCAGAGCACTTGTTTTTGACTGACCTGTTCCAACAAGCTTCAGGTCCTTTTTATGAGAAAGGCAAAATAAGTGTGAATGATGATTGGAAGGCTGACTCTACGACCTTGTCTAAACTGTTAGAATAACAGTGGTGAATAACAACAATACACCTTTAAGGTGTCTGACATGAGTGATATTGACACAAATTACATCAAACCTAATTTATTTTGGCATCATACTGCTGTATGAGTATGAGCTTCTTGCCATCTTTCTGTTCTTTACCCATAAAATGGCTTTAACTCCTAAATTGAAATAACATTTTTGTACATTTGCACCACTCAGTGGTCATACAAGTTATCAGAAATGCATGGATAGTTAGGAACACTGAAATTTAAGAGATTAAAACAACAACACTGTCAAATAAAAAAGGGATTAAAACCTAAAGGAAAGTTCATGTACTGGACATGATTTTCATGTTGGTCCTAATGGTGATGAAATATTTTTTAACAATAATTGCTTGCTATGAGTAGGCTAACATATACATTTATATAAAGCTTATATCTGACCTCAAACTCTTCAGCAAAGCCACAGTTGGAGTCTGCTTTCTGCTTCCTGTAGTAGTCCTCGTAGTCCTCCACCCTCACAGCCACACTTCTGCACAAATGGACACCAGAGGTCAGACAAGAGTAGACAGTGTAAAGAAATCACTTTTCCTACATATGGTTGAATTGATTTATACTTACACTTTGGCTCTGGGAAAAAAGAAAGAGGAGAAAGCAATGTTGACCAGCAGTTACAGAAAAACTTGTCATCCATTTACTTAAAACGTGTAATAAGCTAGAGTTAGAAATTAAATCCTTACCTCATGGAGTGAATCTGGATGTCTGGTGCTTCTTTCTTGGATAATCTGCTCCACACAAAGAGAGTTTAGTGTTTTTGTCTTACACACACTGGCATTAGTAATGTTTTATCAATAATGACGATGACAAACCGTTTCCAGTAGATGATGAAGCCAATGAGGATGATGAAGAGAAGGAAAAAAATCCCAAGTGTTGCTCCAATAGCAATGTTCGTATAAACTAAAATGTGGATAAATATAAGAAAAACAATGAAAGAGGCCAATGAGCATTTCCCCTCAACACAGGAACATTTGGCAGCTAAAATAAAAAGGAAAGAGAGAAATCTGAGTGGGGTACCTGGGTTTTGTGGGAGTACAACAATGTCATAATAAGGTGTTACTGACACCAGTGACTTTTGAACATCCACACGTTCACCATCCGAGATGAGATTAGTGAACAGCACAAGGGCATATCTGCAGGATTAAACAAATCAATTAAAAGATTAAAACTCATATATCACAATCTTACAGGTGTTTTCATTTTGTTTGTTTGTTCATAATATGTGTCAGTGAATATTTAAAAATAAATAGTGCAGTAACATTTGCTGAATAATATTGTGATCTTTCAAAGTGAAAATACAGCTCACTCGTGGTTAATGTATTTGTTTGTATAAGACAAGCAACTAAAAGTTTAATGACGACTGATATCCTCCAAAACATAAAATCAGTTTACAATAATTAAAATAAAATATTATCTGCCACACTGAAGCAGTGTGCATTAGTCACATTAATGACAGCTATTTGAAAAAACACACATTATTACAACACCTAAGCAGTAATACAGTAATTAGTATATACTAATGACTTTATATCATCTATCTCTGAACACACTGTTTCTGTTTTTTCGTCTTACTTGTATTTTCCATTGGAGTCCAGTGGACCATTCACGTAGCCCTCCCACTTGGATTCATCTCCAACTTCAATGTTCAGATTCCCCCTTTCACTGCGTGACTGGAATATGTTGTCTTTGACTGTTGCCAAGTATACTTGAGTTTTCTTCGCTTTCCACTCAGCATACGTATTAGCCAAGTACCTTGTTAAATTAGTAGCATTAGCTGCGGGAACAGGAATTACAAAAAATAGTAATTGGCTTTTGACATTTATTTACAGAGAAATGGTCACGTCAAAATAAATAAATTGATTTTTATTATTTTATTATGATAATATTGATGAAGTAAAAATATAAAAATATCATTTAATGATATAGTTATAATACATTAAGAAGAGACACATAAACCCACCAGAGAGGTCATTTGTCACCAGCACCCCAACATATGTGATTGGCCCACTGCTATTGTTTAGCAGGTCATCTTCAATCCGAACAGAGAACTTGTTGTAGACCCTGTCGGTCACCATCGACAGTTTGTCAGAGTTGTCTGGAATGGGCGGGTCTTTGGAAAAAAATAGTATGTTTTAAACAGTTTGTACTCAAGTATCACAGAAACATCCCAAATTGTTTTAAAAATAAATAATTAAAAAATAAAATCTCTATGACGTAGAACACATTTTTCATCTTTACATTTCACAGCTTTATAATTATAATGATTACAAAGCGTAATGTCCTACTTGTGATTCCAGTCTTGCAGTTATGAAATACAGGTGTGCTGGGTAGCCCACAGCTCAGGGTCTCCACAGTCAGCTCATAGTCGGTGTGGTGACTAAGTTTGGAGTCAGCATGATATGGTAACGATGTGATGTTTGTCTGCTGGACGATCTTGCCATCTTTTTTGACAGTGACCTGGAAGCTAGAGTATTTGCCATCGGGGTTGGACCAATCCAGGAGGAGTTGTGCATTTATTGTGTTTGGACCTTTACACTGGATGCCTTTCACTTGGCTTGCATCTGCAGCATGACACAAAAGACATATCAAAAAAACATAAGATGAATTAACAATTATATTGTTATATCATATATCATTACTGACTCATACTTAATCTAATCTGATCTGATCTAAGACTAAATCTATATTAGATAACATCTTTGGAAAAAAAACTTATAGGTAAGTTTATATAAATCACTCAATCTTTTATGACCGTACTTGTGCAGGTGGCCTTCCATACTGAAGCACCCTTTGTGCCATCAGAGGTCTCAGTGGTGACAGTAAAGTTATAGGGACTGCCAGGAGCCAGGTTCTTGACATCATACTCAGTGCCCTGAGTTATGTGACTGTTAGACAAGGATCCGTTTGAGCTTTGCCAGGACACATTGTAGTGATAGCTTTCCTTGTGTTGGTCAGGCAAGTCCCATATGACTGTAATGGTCGTCTCCTGTGTAGAAGCTTTGAGAGACTTCACACTGAACGGTCCTGGCGGTTTTAAAGAGAGATGTAAGTGTTACATGGCAGTAAAGCTGAAACGGTAAAATGCTTGTTTCCATGTTGCTCAGATACAAAAATAAAACCCTTACTTGTAGTGACCATGTGGATCTGAGCCGCCTCACTCTCAAAGGACATGGGACCCACTGTTGCCACAGAGATGTTGTAGGAAGTCCCAGAAAGCAGGGAGTCAAACGTATAATTTGTGTTGTAGACAGAGATGTTGTTACCATCGGTGCTGCCATATCTGACGGCAGTCAGACGGTAGTAGAATGACGCATCGGTCATCAGAGGAGCCTCCTCCCACCTAATGCCAATGGTGTTGGTACCCTTTGTCAGGATCTCTATCAACCCAGGCGGGTTAGGGACTGGGGAGTGGTGAAATTAGAGTGTGAACTTCAAACTACTCACTAAATGAGTATTGCTGATAAAATTATGCTGATAATGTTGCATGTTGATTATAAAACACACAGATTCCACAAATATTTTTTATGTATCCTAATGTCTACTTCACAACGAAGCATAAAGTTGCAAAAATGTAAAATTAGCTTGAGGCAGGTAAACTACTGCAGCAAATATTTTTGAAAAAGGATTTTTTTTTTACATTATGTGATAAATCAGTCATGAGCAGACCCTGTTTTGAAAACTATACAGAAACTAACTTTGACACATCAGATTTAAGAATCATATTATCCTGTTAACTGTATCCAAGTTTTCCTGTCTGACATTTTGTTATGCATCGCCTGCCAGAAGCCACGTCTGCCACTGATAAAATATGACAATATATGGGCAACTTGTAGTCAAAGCAGCACTTCAAATCAAAATGAATAAAGAACACTGGATTGCTTTGGAAAACTTAAAAAATAATGTAAAGTATATGCAAATATTTTTTGTTTGTCTGACACATTAGCTGTGATTTAGTGAATATGAGACCATTGAGAACTTTAAAATCTAACATTACAATAACATTACTCTACAGCTTCAGGAATAGCCCTAGAGGCACAAATTAGCGCATTTATTCTGACTGTGTACTTACGTGTTGCATTAGTAACAAATTTGGACGATGCATTGAAGGGTCCGCTACATGTGAATACAACTGCAGTATAAAGCCTTCCAGCGGACAGGCTCGTAAACAGCCAGGAAGTCTCAGTAGAGTCTACTATAGGGGCAGAACTGCTGTTCAGGTAAACTTTATAACTTTCCACGGTCCCAGGAGGCTTGGTCCATGACACCAGAATTGAATGATTGGAGCCTTCGTTGGTGGCGATGGGTTGCACTGCCTCAGGTTCTGTTAATGCGAGGAGTAGGAGGACGGATTAAAACTGATCAACGTCACTGACAATATAAAATAAAGAAACTGTGATGGCAGGTAAGAGTCTTACTCGTGTACTGAAAGGTGCAGTTTGCTTGACCTTCAATACCATCCGCTGCCATGACAATGACGCAGAAGCTGCATTCAGTCCCAGGGATCAGCCCGGAGACCTGCGCAACTTTTTCTGTGAGGCTTTTGGTTTGGGAGCCGCAACGTGTGGTCTGAACTAAATATGTGTATTCATCCTTGTACTCCAATGGTTCCATCCAACTCAGATTTACAGCAGTTGTGTTTAAGGTTTCAGCCTTCAAATGTCTTATACTATATGGCCCTATAAACAGAGCAAAAAGTGTGTTGCATGAATGAACATAATTCAAATCCTTATAATCCAATAAGCAGCACGCTTCTCACTACAAAAGCTAAAGACATAGTTATAACTTAAAGAAGTAATGATGGAAATGATGACTTGATATACATACGTGTAAAGTAGGACTTAGTCACAGGAGCTGCCTGAGTGCCATCTGCTGTCATTGTAGTGACAGTGAAGTTGTAGTTGCTCCCAGAGAGAAGTCCAGTAATTGTTTCTGTTGTGCCTGAAGCAGTCTTCAATGCCACAACGGAGCCATTGGAGGCCTGCACCGCGTATGTGTAGTCAGATTTGTTGTCTTGCTGTTCCCACACCAAGGTTACTGAATCTGTGGTTATTTCTGTCTGTGTCAGCATGGATACAGGATATGGTTCTGAGGAAATGAAGCAGATGAGACATACAGGACAGGGGTGTGTTGATGCGCTTAGAAGTGGCCGAAACTAAAAACGTTAGATAATAATATGGCTCCACGTATTGGCTCCACAGTAATAACCCGGGGCGATCCTGTGTGTTTTAATCTCACTCACTTGTGTAGTTTGATGCTGTCACTGCTGCGCTCTCATAGGTATTCACACCTACAGTAACAACAGTGATGTTGTAATTGCTTCCAGACTGGAGATCGTCCAGCAGGAACCAGTTGCTTTCAGCCAGAGAGGAGCCATTGAAGGTGGATACACTGAATTTGTACTGATTATGGTCCATGTCTTCTGGTAAAGGCCAGGTAAAATTGAGGGATTTCACTGTCTGAGACACCACCATGATAGGGCCAGGAGGGTTGGGAACTGAATAGGAGAGGGAACACACATTAGTGCTTGATTCAAACACTGCAACTGTCTGTAAGCCAAATAGGTTGGTAAACTGGTAAAAATAATACACAGTACACACATACTGTGCACTCAGTGTTTACAGACTTTTACTGTCCTAACTTACAAGTAGCGTTGCAAACTCTTGAACTGTTATTGTCAAGATTTCCACTCCTGGTGACCACAACCACACAGTAAAGCACTCCTGGCTTCAGGCCCACAAACTCAGTGTTTGCAGTTGAGTTGGTCAGGTTCACTTTGCTGGTCACCTGTTGATTGTCTTTGTACAGCAGGACAGAGTATGACACCACCTGCCCAAATGCTAGTGTCCAGCTCACTGACATGTTAGTCGTGCTTCCTATGGCTAAGATGTCAGAAACTACTTCAGGCACTGTGAAAAAAAGAAAGAAAGAAAGGTATGTATACAGAAAATCTTCCTTTGCCGCTCTGCTTAAGCTAACATATCAAATTGACCTGAAGGAAGACACAGGGTTGGGTCATAGCAGATTAACATATATGAATTGTAAATGCAACTTATATATAGATCTATAAGAAACACATTTAAGAAGCTTTGAAGACATACTTGTGTAACTCATGTCAGTTGTGTTTGTGGAACTAACTCCGTCTACAACTGTAAACACAGCGAAGATGTACAGTTGTCCAGGGGACAGATTGATGAATGTGTACGTCTCAGTCTCAGTTGAAGCATTTTGAACAACCGTGTTGTCCAGGAGTGCTTTCACCAGGTAGGTGTAGGAAGGCTTATAGTCACTTTGCCTCTCCCATGTCAGCCGGATGGCTGTTGTGTTCACATTGTCCCCTCTGAGGTTGGTCACTGCTTTGGGCACTGCAACAAATACAACAGAGAGTTATGTACAGCTAAAGACCACAGGATAAGAAGCTTTTTTACATTATGGTATAATGACATAAATATAAGGCATTACTTGTGTAACTGAATGTATGTTCCCCTGTGGATTCAGTTTCTGGGTCTGCTTTCGTTGTGACCATGATATTGTATCTAGTTCCAGGCTCCAGGTTTGGTATGTCAACGCGGTTATTGCTGACCAGTGTGTCAAAGTGAACACCCGTTTGATCGTCGGTTTGAACAAAGTAACTGTAATGCTGTTGGGCTCCATGAGGGTATGCCCAATGCACTTCTATTGATGTGGTGGATTTAGGGCTGGCTACAAGGTTCACAACAGGGTTGGGCACTGCAAAAATGACAAACCGAAGAAATGTTACTTAAGAAGTTACTAAATCACACTTATCTGACATGTAACATACAATCTTCTTAAGTTCTGCACAGACAAAAATAATATTCTATTATACAAATATTGCAAAAAGTAGTAAATGAATTCAATTACAACAAGCAAGACAGACACTCAGTTGTACTCACAGGTAAGAGAAGTATTATAGACAATCACACTCTTCAAATCCTCGGGTCCAACTGTTTGTACAGTTATATTGTAAAAAGTTCCAGAGGAAAGCTGTGACAGCTCTGTGTTATTGACTGCAGCAGCTGTATTTTGTTCTTCGCCCCCCTGAGGCTGGTAGGTGATTATGTAGCTCACGTATGGAGCTCCCCCCATCAGATCAGGGGTTGCCCACTGCAAATGGATGGAAGAGTTTGTCCTCTGATTGATAAAGATGGGACCAGGAGGTGTGGGAACTAAGAAGTATAAAGAACAGGTACACGCACATTTATTACTTTAAATTGAATTTATAATAAATCATTTATAAAAACATTGACAGGTCAGACACCCACTACAGTTGCTAAAGAGCATTTTGCTAGCATGGTATTTCCACTGCCTCTACTTGAGCCGCCACGTTATCGTGGTGGAGGGGTTTGCGTGCCCAAGTGATCCTAGGACCTGTGTTGTCGGGGGCATTACTAAGGGCCAGACTAAGAGCGGTTCACAAGCTCATCATGGAGTCAAGCCTGGAGTTGGGGCTCGCAGGAGAGCGCCTGGTGCCTCGGTCTTTGCCCACAAGACTCGGCTGGACTCAGCCCGAAATGGCAACAGTAGCAATAAAGTTGAACTTACCTGTGGCAAATGACACGGCAGAGGAGTGATAGAAGTTTCCAGCCACAGCGATCACAGTGATATTGAAGATTCTCCCAGGGTGCAAATTAGTAAATTTGGCTGTGCGATCTCTGGTTGTATTGCTATAAATATAGCTCAGCTCCTCATTTGAGATGTTCACCACAAAGAGCTCAACACTCCCTTGAGGCAAAGTCCAGCTTATGGTCAGGTAATCAGTTCCTCGTTCTGTCACCTTAATGTCCACAGGTTTTTCAGGTCCTACACAAGAAAGAAGTAGAGAGTGGGTTGGTCTTCTTGTCATTAAATTGTGAAAACAAAACATCATAATCATTCATGACTTGAAATCTTGCATTGACACAGTGGAAAAGAAGAACTAATAATTATTGTTTATGTCGACTCAGTCAAAAACGATGACCCAAAACTGTGAGACACTGCCAGATCAACATTTCCATCTCTACAGCCACTGTTAAAAATACCCTTTCTGTGAAACCTAAAGACACGTTCATCAAATCTGCTTATATAAAAAGATGAGCCATCAACAATGTCCAGAGCAACAACCTAGATTGAGGACAGACAGTACATCTCTGATGTAAAAGCTGAACTCATCGCAGTGTCCTCTCCACCAGGTGTTCTGAACAAACTAACTGACAATAGGCAGCACTTTTAAATGCTTACTTACTTGTGTATTCGGAAACAGTGGCATACTGTCCTTTAGTATAGTTATCACCTGCCACTGCAGTCACACTGATTTGATATTTGATGCCAGGAGTCAGGTTAGTGATGTTAATATGTGTTTCAGTCACATTGCAAGTCTCAGTTAGATTTCCATCAGTCCACTGGACTATGAAGAAGGATCTCATTCCTGCTGGTTCAATCCAGTTCAGATATAAAGATGACATTGTGCTATCCAGGACAGTGAGGTTGCTGACAACAGCAGGTTCTGCAAATCCAAGAAAACACACAATGAGTGGGGGAAAAAAATCTAGTTTTTTTATAGATTTACCATGTGCTGTTTATCATAGTACATGGTAAGGTAGGAGGTAAAAGCTGAAAAAAAAATCTGACCTGTGACTGAAGTGAATGTGCAAGGCTTTCCTGGTTCATTATTTTTATTAATCGCTGTGATTGTGATGGTGTAGTTGGTACCAGGTATCAGATCTGATAGTATGGCAGAGGGATGTTTGGTGGACATGTTCTTCAGTGTATCCCCATTGTTCCACACCACACTGTACTCGAACACCACACCAGAAGGTGCGGTCCAATTCAGGGAGATATAGGAAGTGTTTGTGGTCACCCTTTTTTCGATGATTTCACCAGGTTCTGCGAGGAACATACAAATGAGAAAATTGCATTTTTTGGGGGGAATCTTCGATGACAGATGCTCTGATATAATTTAACTCTTAACTTACTTGTGTATTGGTAAACAGTGGTGTTCTCTCCTTTAGTATAGTTATCGCCTGCAACTGCAGTCACAGTGATTTCATATTTGACACCAGCAGTCAGGTTAGACACAGTTATATTTGTTTCAGTCACATTGTAACTCTCAGTTCCATTTCCATCAGTCAACTGGACCATGAACAAAGATCTTTCTCCCACTGGTTCAGTCCAGCTCAGAGACACAGCGGATGTTGTGAAGTCAGTGACAGTGAGGTTTCTCACTTTTTCAGGCACTGTGAGTGACAGAAAAATGTACACAGTGGAGAAAGTGAAACATAGGTTTTCGATGACAATGCACAAAGATCTCATCATCAAAGCTATATATAACGGATTTGTTTAACATTACATGCAGTCATTAAATCAATATCTGACTTGTACACGTTTTCCTTTGAGCTCTTAAAGTTCTGATCTCTGGCCACTGCAATAACACTAAAAGTGTACTGCTCCCCTGATGTCCGCTCAAAGATGTTGAAAGAAATGTTTCATTCACACTGTAGCTGTTTGAATGTCCATTTGTGAACTGGACTCTAGAAAAAGATCTTTTTCCCACTGGTTCAGTCCAGTTCAGGCACAGAGGAAGTTGTGAGGTCATTGACAGTGAGGGTCCTGACTACTTCAGGCTCTGTGTTACATGGTGGAATTAAGAATTTTTAAAATCACTTAAACATGCGTTTATCAAATATTCGTTTCAGTCAAAGTTACAATATGCCTGTGCAGTAAGGCCCATGTTGCCTTAGAAACATTATATAGCTGTCCACCTGCAGCTAGATCTTCTCTGAATGTCTCTATATCCACTTTCATTTTTCTGAAACCAGTAACACAAAGTCATATTTAACAATTAACCAAAGAACCTCTTCCATTTTAACCGATTGGGTTTTTGACTAAAGCTGATGACTAAAGCTGATGAAAAAAACGTAACCAAAATAACCATGAAAACATTTTTTGCTCATGACCATAGTTGAGAACAACAAAAGTGCCACTGGAAATTACTATCAAACCAGTGGTTAACCACTACTCAGCAGACAGTACTTGACATTCTATATATGTACTATTATTATGATGAACACAGAGCTTTTGGTCACTGCTGAATGTCATCTTCACCAGGTGTCCTCAGGAAAATAATAGTAGAAAGCACATTGAAAGGTTTACTTACTTGTGTATATGGAAACAGTTGTGTTCACTCCTTTAGTATAGTTATCGCCTGCAACTGCAGTCACAGTGATTTCATATTTGACACCAGCAGTCAGGTTACACACAGTTATATTTGTTTCAGTCACATTGTAACTCTCAGCTCCTTTTCCATCCGTCAACTGGACCATGAACAAAAATCTTTCTCCCACTGGTTCAGTCCAGCTCAGAGACACAAAGGCTGTTGTGAAGTCAGTGACAGTGAGGTTTGTCACTACTTCGGGCTCTGTGAGTGAAAGAACAATGTACACAGTGGAGAAAAGTTAGATAAGTCATCAAGTTTCATACTGCGCTGAATCTCAAGCTG
>JAOXYL010000090.1:18075039-18091245 GCA_028564955.1 Terapon puta
CACTCACACATACACACTACTAGTTTTAGTCTCGTAGAGCTAACCTAACCTAACCTTCCCGGTACCAGCCTCGGTCAGTTAACCGGGCTGTAGAAGCGGATTGTTGCCGGCCGCCTCGCTCTCATGTCCCGGCTGCTCCCGGCGCTGTCACCCGCCGTCAGCCGCTCTGCTCCCCGACACGCCGCCAGGTAAACATCGGCCATGGAGAGCCCGACACACGGGGAGGAGGCCAGCTGAGTGACACCACGGCGCGGAGCCCGAGGTGAGTGTGTGTGTAAATATACATAAACATGTATATATATTTTTTTTACATTACCAGGTGTATTGTCCTGTTATCAGTAAGTGCGTTGCTACACACGGAGCTAGCTTGGGTTAGCAACGGTTGCTCGCGCTCGTGCCCCCCTCCTTCCCCTCTCTCTCTCTCTCCTCTCGCGACTGTCAGCGCGCGCTCCCCCCTCCCCACCGACACCACCACCTTTATGTGCGCGCCCGTCTTATTATGGGAATTAAACCCGGCCAGGCTGAAGTTATCGATTCTCTTATTCTGAAATAAAACACACCTGAGCGTCCGTTTGAAGGTGAGTGAAAGGGGCGTCCGCGTCCGTGTGTTTTCTTTGTTTGTTTTATTATTTTATTTTATTTTATGTCAAACGTGCGCTTTATAATCACCGCGGCGCTGTCCGATCGATGCTTCATTTTCGCATGCGGACATATCCACGCGTCATAACAGCACGGAGGGGCAGGTTTCCCACTCAAACAGCGGCAGACCTTTCCATTCAGACACAGTCGGGCTTGATGCTGATACCGTGTTTTTTTGTGAATTAAAAAAATAAAACCTTGTGCTCCGCTCTTATTTCTGATGTAGGTCGGTTTATTATAGTGCGCTCTGGCCGCTCTCCCTCCATCACTGTTATTAACAAACAGGCCACAGCGTCCCGTCTGCCTCTGTGTGCGCACTATGTTAACATAATGCAGCTTTCCACATTTTTATTTAAGTTCTGCACATTGTAGCTCTTCTAGCTTTCGTGTGAGGTCTGCTCATTGTTGTGGCGGAGTCCCGTTCAGTCCCACTGTGTTATGTGACCCCGCAGTCTGCAGCACTGCACTGGCGGAGTATTGATTAAAGGGGCACCAGAAGGCTTTATACCTGGTTATGTTGTTCACAGTACGATGATGCTTCTGCTCTACCAGGGTCAATTTAAGTTGGGTTCCAGCCTGACTAACACTGGGTTTGGTTGTATTATCTCGTAGTACAGCTGTACTGAAGAAGCTGTGATGGGATGACAGGCGATAACCTGATCATAGATAAAGTTTTCACGTTTTAGCTAAAGAAAAATTAACAATAAATTGTTGTTTCTTGATAGAAAATTGATTTACAGCTTTTTCTTATTATTATCCATCATTTTATTCTCCAAAGAGTAAAATATTTTCCATTTCCAGCATCCCATTGGTGTGTTAGTAAACCTAACATCTCTGGATTTTTTGCCATTAGTCAGACAAGACTGACAATTTTTAAAATATTAGAGACATTAAGAGACGTTTGTAAATCTTTCAAACAGCGTATATAACAAGCAGTTAACTTAGTAGTAAAGAATTAAATTAGATTCCGTTAACTGAATAAATGATGTTACAAAGAAGTATTAACTGCTGCCCTAAACTTCAGGTTATTTTCCTCCATTTTCCATCAAAGAAATATTTTGTTATTTCTCTCCAGCCACTGTAAGGGCAAAACACTGGAAATAGGTTAGAAATACTCTTATCCGGCCAGTTATTTAATGACTGATAACTAATTTTGGAGGCATTAACATCCCCAGACGTGGTCTCTAATTCTTGTCACCAGTCGCTGAGCCTGTCATCATGCAGCGGCCCCATGTTGACGGTGTCAGCCTGGAGACCTGCAGGGTGCCTTGTTGTGGTCGCATTTTAACGTGTAAACGTCACATACGCAGACAGCCTGTAAACATGCGTGAATGCAAGCTTTTAGCTCATGACAGAGACTGTGGGACAGAGTAAAGGGCAGGAGATGCTCTGGTGATGTCATTGTTTGTGGTCTAAACAAACAACTCGCGTCTCTCATTGTATGAACTCAGAGCTGGCTTTTCCATCGGTCTACTCAAGGCTCTGGCCACAGGTGACGTTATGCAGGGAGTTAATGAATAACCTGGATGGTGTTACATCAGCACTGGTTGCCCTCCAGTTGCTCTCTTTGTGTTTGCCTCTCTCCCCGATGTCTGATATGGCATTATTGAGCCATCATGCTTCGCTCATGGTTTCGTATGAAGGGCCTATAACTGCGTCTGCATGGTCTGTTTTATGCAGATAAAAGTTCCTTCCCTGACTTTGTTTTATTGGCTCATAACAAAGAGCACTCTGTTTTTTATTATCAGTTCATTATCAGCTGTAAAGAGAGTAACAGTAAAGTCTGTTGATGATTTGTGTGACTGGTGAGAGATAGATGTTTGGATCTCTGAGGTTTCCTCTTGCCTCTCTTGTTAGAAAACAGTATTTATTTCTCTAATTTCTTTCTTTCATTTATTTCTCGAGCTCTGTGCCTCTAAATCTTGAACTTGAAACTATTTTGATCATTAAATAAACTGTAATGAACTGTATGATTAATGATTTACTAAATTTTTGTTTATAAAATGGATTACATCTGTTTTGTATGGTTTTGAAGGGCAGGTTTGGCATGACAATGTCAAGGTTATGCTCGCTTCTTGGGTTGATACACGTGTGAGCTCTTTGTAAATGGAGGTCTCTCATCCATGTACCTGAGCATTTATGGCTCGCGTGCTTTAAATGAGGCATAGCTGGGAAAGCACCAGTTTTTGGAGGCACTTTGGGTAAATTCACAAATTCAAATTCCTGAAAACAAAAAAAATCCCATCAAAGGGACCAGCTGATCTGGTTTATCGAGCTTCACACTTGTCATAAAGGTGTAACTACGCTGCTTTAGCGTCAAGGCAGTACACAACGTCGTCCGCCGACAACTTTTGACCATGTGTTTTTGGAAAAGAGGTCAGGAGGAGGTTGTTTTCTGAGTGTGCTCTGATGGATAGGTATAGAAGAAAAAAAGTTGTGCTAAATTTGCTGATCAGACTAGATTAGATTAAGACTCCTCCCTGAAGTAGCAGAGGGGACAAATCCATGGAACATTTTTAAAAACTTGCAGGCTTCCTAATGAAATCTCATTATTGTATATTTTAGGGTACATGCTAACTTTAGTGTAGTCACAAAGCTAAAGTTGTGCTCATATATAGGCCTGTCAGTTTTAGCTCTGTCTCTCTCTCCTCGCCTCTGTCCTGATCCAACATCAGCACCAGTAGCATCCCATCACCGTCACCCTCCTCGTGCCCCCTGCTCACCCCAGCTGAGCTGTTTCTATGGCAACAACAGAATCTGCTCCGGGCCTGCACACGCTGTCTCTGTCTCTCTGCTTTCTCTCCTCCCAGCTTGTTTTCCTCTGTGCAGCCAGAGCCTTGCAGTAAGCTCCTGGCTGCTGCGTGTTTTAGTTTGAGGAGCTTGTTTGTTTTTGCTCCTTATTGTTTCTGGCTGGACACAAGATGGAGGAAGAACGATGGTTTTGCGTCAGGATGTTGTGCTGAGTAAACATACTGAGGCTTGTCCTCCCTCTCATTCATCATCTTATATCACTCCCTTTCCATACTCTGATATTTCTATCTTTTTCTTTTACCTTTACTGTCACCTATTATCTTCATTCCACACAAACAGGGTTTGCTGAGAGAGGATGATTGTCTAGCAGATTTAAAAAGATGCAGAGCACCACTCTCCGATTCGCTACCATCGCCACACATGTAAACCTGCACACTCCTCCTGTCTCCTCCCCTCCGCTTCCCTCCCCGTCTCCGTTCACTGCACAGGAGGAAGAAAGAGAGTGATAGAGGAGGAAGGAGGGTTTCGGAGAGAAAAAGTGAGAGAGGCAGGGCGGGTGGGTGAGTGGTCGCCATTAGACATATGCACCGTCAGATGTTGTGCTCAGCAGCAAGGAAGCAGAAAGAGGGGACAGACCGATTCACACCTCTGGAAGCGGTGTTGTTAGCTGTTCAGCTGAAGGGCTCCACGCCATATAAGGTATGGTATAACAGGTGATGGAGCAGGTCGTAATGTGGGCAGGGGTTGTTGGGGGGTGGGTGTTAGCAGTGCAGCAAGGGTTAGTATTTTTGCAGAAGGGCTGCTGTTGTGGGGAAAAGTGGGGAAATGTCACTATGTCAGTGTGTTTATGTGCTGCATCGCTGCAGGTGACAAAATTGTGCCTTGATTTAAGTATTAATGCAGAAATCCTTATTTAGTCATCACTGACCCAGGCAGACAGATTAGATTAGATTAACCGGACAAGGTGCATTATGTTTATGCAGAGTACTGCGTGTACTACATTCAGTCTCCACTGACTGGCTTTGACTGTCCTATATTTTATTTCACCACGGTAATTGTCTGTTATGGCTTGTTTGTGTCTGCACATGCCTTCACGGGAGCTACTTTCCAATCCAGCAGCAGTTTGACTGTGTTTACAGTGCAGGCAGTTGCCACTGTCTATCTAGATGTTCTTCCATGTTCCTGTGCTGCTGCTCTTGCATCAGGCATGTTGCCAAGCAGCAGCAGCATGTGCACATCTATGTTCAGGCTTGGCCAGCTGCCTATAGGACACACAGGCCTTAGTCGAGCTGACGGAAAATGATTATTAAGGGAGTGATTTGTGGCCTTTGCTGCTATGAATGGCACTGCGGCAGGTTTGCGTCACATCTTAGTACAACATTATCATCTCCACATCCATGTCTTAAGTTTGCTGCAAGTAACTAGTTCATGAGAATATAGGCCTGTGAATATTCTCATTCATTCAGGTCATAGGAAATTAAGGAAATTGAATCAAACGCACCTCGCATCAAAAAGGCTTCATCAGTTGATGCTCATGCTCGTCTGACTAGGCTGGGACTAGTCCCCAGCCTAGTCAGACAAGTCAAACGGGACAAACATGAGAATGTAGACAATTTCTCTCTCTCTCTCTTTTTATGCTTCTCCTTCTTTCACACAGCCTGTCTCTCTCTTCATTTCTTTCTTGCACACTCCATCTTCAGAGTTGTCCTCTCCCTTACCTTGAGCTAGCTAGGTTGCTAGGCTGTGGAGATCCTCGCTGAATAACATCCTTCGTTACCTCTCCCCTCCTTTCCTCCTCCTCCTCTCCTTTCCATGGCGGTGGAGTCGGAACAGAGGTGAAAAGTTACAGAGCAAAGCTGCTTAGATGTCCTCTAAAGACAGATGACATCAGAGGACTGTTTTCTCCACATCTCCTCTCTCTCAGTCTCAGTCTTCTCGCCCTCTTTCTCGCCACTGTTCTGGTTTGCAGAAATGTTTCTTTTGTCGTGCTTAACATATACAGCTATTTTGTTTTTCATAGCCTACATAAGATGTTAATATTATAACATGCTATTTTTACTTGCAATTTCCTCCTGTTCTTTAGCCTCTGCCCTATTTTTTTCTTGAAACAGGCATACGTGTTGCTGATATAATTAATGTGACAGTGTTAAATAATGCCAAAACTTTCATGTTTTCCCACTTTATCTCCCTCTACTATCTGTTTCTACACCTCTGTCTATCATACTCTCCCTTTTCAACCGAGGTTTAAACCTCCATTTAAGCTTTGGGGTAAATGAGAGGAGACCCATTCATTTTTCATGACGCCGCATGCCTGAGGATGAATAAAACAACACGACTGCATTCACATTCTGACCTTCTCACTTGTCGCATGACACTTGGTTGACCAAGGAAATGGTCCCCAACCACCACTGTGGATTTTGAAATGATCATATGTGGCACTGCATGGTTTTTGTTACTCACACATGTAGTCATTGCCATCTTTCAACCATGATAAATGATTGTCTCTGTGTATGTGTCTCATATTAATTGTACAAGAACTGTGGTGAATGTGAGCAGGGGGGAGATCATAGTGATTAGTAATGATAGATAGGAGGAGGCAGTTCATCAAGTTTATGGACAGCTCCCTGGGACACACACACACACGCATGCATACACAGGATGTCACACAGGCCGTTTTGCCGGTGTCCAGACCTGCTCTCTGAATTCCCCTGGCTTAATTTATCTCACGCCCTCAGTTTCCTGTTTCATGAGCTACTGCACAAGAGACCCTCGATCAACAACAGCCAACCTTCACACACACTAATACAGACACACACATACACACGCATACTCGCGTTTCATGTTTGTCGTGCATGTCTAACTTAAGTCTTTGGCTTTGTATTTAGATGTGTGATGTTCCCTTCACATCTCAGGACTGATAAGTCCTGGCGGATGACCCATTTGGCTTTTAAGCCTTTAAATAACTTTTATATTCATGTTTAGCATTGTGGCTATTTTTATTCCAGGTGCTCAAAGGCTGCTAATAAAAGATGATACAAATGCACAAAAATACAACACGCACCTGACTGTGGTTTGGTCATTAATGTGAAAGGAATCCGTCACGGTCGCTTTGTAGCAGTTCTGTTTGGCTGACTTTATTCTTTGCGCTGATATGAGTGGACTGAAGCTCAGGATGAGATGCATCCGTGCTCTTGATGTCTGATCATCAGCTGTCTCACCATCAGTGTCTCTAAACTGACAGTGGATGTTTTTATTGTCTCTGTAGGCCACTAATAGCATAGAAAAACAAATATGAAGTAGCATGGTTTCATCACTTCAACTGTCTTTGTCTCCTCCTCTAGGCATCATGGATCTCTCAGCGCCTGCTCCACTGCTAGCCCTGCTCCGCTGACCTCACCTCCCCCGTCTCTTCCTCCACCTTTCCCTCTCTCACCTACCCCTCTCCTCTCCCTCACACCTCATCCTACACTACCTCACACCCGGGGTGACCCCTCTGCCCCTTCCTACATCATGGCAGGGGAGAAAGGGCCAACCAAGCGAAGCGCCATGGACATCAAACGTCTGGCGAGCCTCATCCAGAGAGGGACGGGCCGTTTGCTGGTGATTGACAGCAGGACGTTTTCTGAGTACAATGCGTCGCACGTGCAGGGTGCGGTCAACGTCTGCTGCTCCAAGCTGGTGAAGAGGCGTCTGCAGCAGGACAAGGTGTCTGTCACTGAGCTCCTGCAGCCCAACGGCAAGGTGAAGGTGAGTTAAAGCTCAGCAGACCTGGCAACTGGTGCTTTTTGGGTGGTAGGTTGTGATGCCAGTGATTAGAGAGCTTTTCCCTTCAGTGCCAGTGTGGATTCAGTGTCTCTGTGGCAAGCTTACACCTTGCTGATAAGACCAAGACACTGGATCCCCCACCACCTTAATAATCCAGCATGCAATCCCTGTAAAAGAGTGAAAACACTTTGGCTTTTTGTATAAATGTGCAAATTAAGCAACCAAGATATAATGTCCTAATTAGTAAGTTTTAGATGTGCTTGTAGGGGCGTTTTGTTACCTCTCCATGTTTCCAGTCTTGCTAATAAGCTAAGTAAGCTACAAGTTAGCCGGCTGCCGGTTGCAATCATATACTCAGTGTACAGACATGAGAGTGGTATCAGTATTTTCCATAATCTGCATTTCCATTCATTTTTTGTTAATGTTTGAAAGTTTAGTCCATTTTGTCCACAGACTAATAAAACAAAAACCTTGTTACAAATTGGGTTGTTTGAGTTTAAGTAGTCTTTTGGGATTTAGATTAAGATTTTCCTGTGACACCCAGCGCAGAGAAAAAACAAGTAACTCTCCTTGCAAATGAGGGCTGGGAATTGAAATGGTGCATTTACAGTACAGTGCGCTGGGACAAGTCAGCATAATCTTGCTTGTTTGGGCAGAAACAGCAGAATCAGCATGGGAATGTAAAACACGAATGCAGCAGGGAGTTAAGTGACAAAAAATCCTGTTGAAGAAATCTTTGTATATAAAGGCACAGGTGATATTTCGATGTAGAGCTCTACGTTCAAGAGTTATTGTTTATGGTCTATACAGTATGTGTTGGTCAGAGATACAGTAAATGTGGTAAGTTGGGATTGCAATAGCAAACTTTTTCCAACAAATGTCAGCAATTGTTCACTCTGCGGTAGGTAGGACTTACATCTCCACTGGTTGCTCTGAACATTTCCAACAACTTGACCCGTGTGCCGCCGTGGTGCGAGATTGGCCTCCTCCATGTTAGCCCAAGCCTGTGCCACATCAGTGGGGTGCTATATTTGGCAGGGCAGGCGGCCGCACTGTAGGTTTGTTGCTTATCAGTGGCCTGAAATTGGATCCTCGCGTTTTCCATGACTTCTATTCCGAATATGACAGCCTTTTTTCCATGGCCTGTCCACCCGTGGCATGCTGACTCCTGTATTTTTAGTCACTGTGTGAAACTGAAGGAACTCTGAGAGGGGAAACCTAAGCATGGCAGGGGTTGGGATGGGAGGGGGGTTTTGTGTTTTTTGTGCGGGATGTGTTTTGTGCTCGCATTTAGTTTGCGTGTGCATGTATCACCCAACAGTTGTACGTAACTGCACAAAGCACAAAATTTTGGAGATGAAATCCCTCTTACCAACTGCACTTGCTCTGCAGATGTTCATTTTAGGTGTTTGTTTAACTTTTAACCACGGTACACCCAACATGATAAAACCATGTCACATGACAGGTGATTTAAATGTTTTTCTTAGGTGTGACACAGTCCATAAAAATGCTGCTGCTTTTGTTTTTGTTGTTTCACTTCCTGATTGCCTAGAGAGGTCGGAACATGTGATCTGTGATGCATCTCTGTCTTTTGAACCGAATTTATCAATGTGATTTATGTCCTGCTCCCATTTTGTGCCCTATGGATACTATATCAGTATCTCGAGCTGCAGTGAACAAACTGACTCTGTATTTCCATTTAGTGCACAGCTCGGGAACTTTAATCACCAAAAACACACCCTGCTCACCAAATGGAAAATAATTACACATTATTGCTTTAGATTATTGCTTTGCTGCTCCTGTTGGATTATAGTTAACACTTGTAGGTGACTGACACTTTCCTTATGGTCGGATGGTAAAATGAAGGAGAACTGTGGATTATTGTTGCTTTCTCAAGTCAAATGACCTTCAGTTCAGCTAATAGCGTCTGTATAATTGGTGCATTGGCTGAGAGTCCCCATGTGTCTGCTGTTTTTCACCGACTCTCTGTTATACCAATTATTTTTAATTCAGCTTTATTGCAAGGGCTGCTGGCAGTCAAACCTACATGCCTTTCTTCTCACTCAAAATGTACCACTATTAACTGGACAAGGATCTTGTGCTTGTGCTTTCTGCCAGCTGGAGTTACATGTACCTGGACACAAAAGAAGCCGCACAGCCTGAAGGCCGTACAGGAGATCCTTCATGGTCAAAAGATCCAGATAATCATTTTTGTTTTGGATGATGACGATGATGATGTATGACCTACTTGGCCAGTCTATGGATTTAAACAGAAAAAAAACCCACACACATAAACAAACAAGAACAAAAGAAAAGCTGGAGAGGTTGAAAAAGTTGGAACTGGAGCTGGAGAACTGTGGAGGATCCAGTCAGACTTTCATCACTTTGGTCAGTGAAGAGAGCTTGAGTGTGTCTCTGTGCTGGGTCTGCTGGGTCCATCCATGTGTGGGGGCCCTGCGGTTGGCAAGTCTCACACTGTGGCACCCCACAGAGCTGTACTTCCTCCTGATTTCTCTCACTTTCAGTCTCATGACAGCGCTTTCTGTCTGTCTGTCTCCCTCCACACAACCACCTGCAGCCTCCCTAAAACATTTATTCCTTTTCCTTCGCCTCCTTTTCCCTCTTCTCTTCCGCTGCCTATTTGGTGTTGCCCCACGACTGGTTTGTTATTATCCATTCCCCACCCCCAGTAAAGAGGATAAGGCTTGCGATTAATGCTAGGCTGGATAAAGCTGGAACTAGCCGTGTGAGAGAGGAGGGCCCTGACGGACCCAGACTCTTTTGTTATTGGCTAAGCATGACATCATCCCTTTTGTGCGGCCACTGGCAGGCCGCGGGCTGGGCACGTGCAGACTGGCTGTGTGGTGTTAAAGCCGGCTCCCAGCTAACCCCTCACACACACACACACACGCACACACACACACACACCATCCTATCTACCCCCCACATGGCTCTGAGCATCGCCAGGAGCCGCCTTAGCCAGCCAAGACAGCAAAGGACACCATTGTGGCTCTTTTGTTGGGGAAGTGAATGTAGGAAGCGGGAGAGCAGCACTGAGGGTATTCATGGATGGGCTGCTGCCTCCGCCTCCTCCCCAGCCGCCTCCCGCCTCACATCCCATTGAGCGCTAATAGCCTGCATCCCCCAAGGCGCTGCACTCACCCTCTTTCATAGAAGCTCCCAATGCTTCAGTTAACTGAGCTGAATGAACATCCATGACCAGCACAGCAGCAATCAAAATGGTGTCCTCTTCTTTCTCCCTTTCATGTTCCATCCCTCTCTAACCTCTTTATTAATGCTCGCTCTATTATTATAGGTCAGAGAGAGCTGTGTACAGTAGGTTAGGTGGTGGCTGACCTCTGCTGGGAGAGGGACGGCACAGGCTTAGTTGGGAATGGGGCTTCCTCGTGCCTTTTCTGACAGGCTGGAGGGCAAACGGCTGGTTTCTTGGCTTAAGTCTGGCTAATCCTACAACTGTGACGGGGACAGCCGGCCAGGCAGGCCCCGACAGATGGACCAGAGGTTTTCACTACCCAGCAGCCAGCCCGGGGGAAGCACCAGACTTACTGATGGTACCCTTCTTCCTGAGGCCAGACCTGTGATGAATGGGACACAAGAACGCAGCAGCCGACTCATAGAGACACACATTATTCTTGCAAACTGTCACATGCTAGAATGTGGTGGAATGACCAAAAGTATGTTTTGAGTCTTTGTTTTATTGGACTTTTTGTGGAAAAAGACACAAACAGGACTATCCATCTGGCTGTCATTTGGCATTTTTTATGTAAACTCAGCTCAATTGGCATACTGACCTAAAGAAGTGGATCGGATATCAGCCAGATGTGACCAAACCACATTAAATACAGTTTTTGTTAGTGTCCCTGTAGTTTCTACTAACAACATTTGTTGAATGGGTGCACCACTTTATACTAGTAGGGTACAGCAACAATTAACCCGATGTGGCTTTGAATCAGTTAGTCAGTGAAACACTAAACCTATCAACAGAAAATACACAAGTTTGAATGAGTTAAGTAATTTGGGGACATTTTAGGCAGAGCGTGATGGAGAATTTGAACAGTTTTCTGATTATTTGGAGAGCTAATCAATAGATGAGAGAGACAGTTGCTACTTTTCTTCACTGGTAGAATCATACCTTTGTGACAGGTGAATAGCACTCATATAGTAACTAAACCTACACCTGTAATTACACTCCAGTATGTCCTAAAGTGTTGTGATATCAACATATAGGCCATGATGATGAACAGTAGCCCAATGATTATTGTTTGGTATAATGGCCATGTAGCAATAAAGAGACCAGGCAATGGCTCTGTGATCTTGTCTGTGATCTTAATTGGTAGGACTGGCTGAGTGCCCTGCTGCCTAGCTCAGAGGGGAGACGGCACATGTCCAACTAATGCATTTATGCAATGAGGAAGATCTCCATCAATTCCACTTATGACACACCATATGTTGTGTGGTAGCTGTAATGATACATGATGGGAAATTCATGGATAATTTGGAAGAATCGAGGGAGTGAGTATTTCTGATATTGCTGACAAATAAACAGAGACAAAATGCTCATTATTTTAAGTGTCAGCCAAAGGTGATCTCCTTGGAAAACACAGTGCAAAGTTTTCATTAGAGTGTTGCTCCGGACAAAGACGTTTCCAGTAACTATCATGCAGTATTTCGAAATGAAGGACAACACATGAGGGTTTTGTGTGTCATCTGCCACGATGGTAGCAGCAGAATTGAGAACTTAGTTGACTCACAGTGTGGATTGTTTCCCAGATTACCCAGAGGGCAAAAACTGAGGGAATTTTTGTAGGTTTCATTCATATTTTTCCTTTTGCCAAGTGCAAACAAAGACGCTGTAGTTGGCGGTGGTTTTTCAGAGCCGGATATGTCATGTGTTTGCTTTGATGAGGTCATGGCATGAATCATTGTTTGCTTTAAAGATCCTACTGTTTGACATAGACACACACTCACTTGCTGTATATAGTTACAGATATAACCTCCTGCATGAAGTAAGAGTAACGTTCATGTACAGATGGATTTTTAATTTCTGCATGTGGATGAAATATGGAGAGAGTGACTCATAGATGGTTTGCAGAAATAAAACATTTCTTTCATTATATACAAAGTGATGACATGGTATAACCGGATCTACTGCATGCATGTACTAATTATAGACAACAGTGTGTTGTTACTGTGTGTTTGTGTGTGTGACAGAGACAGACAAGGCAAGGCAGACAGAGAAATTGTATACTTGTATGTAAATATCTACAGGCATTGCCCTCATCAGAATATGTAATCTACAGTATGAGAAGTGTGTGTGTGCGCGTGTGTGTGTGTGTGTGTGTGTGTTAAAGGTCCTCTGACATTCACTGGTGTGAGGGTGTGACCAGATCAGGTGACCACATCTCTGAAATGATCAGTGATGACCTCACACTGCACATGCACAGAGGCATCAGGGACTTTCACCACCCTGCCACATCTTTACACCCTTGTCTGAAGCACACACACACACACACACACACACACACACACACACAAATACATGAACACACACGCACACACAGTTTAATACCGTATGTTTAAGGACTTTCCCTGACCTTAAAACAACATAAACTGAAAACATCAACCCATAACTCCAAACTACTTTGCATTCGGCCCTCATAAGGATAGAGGTACAGGGATTCTGTGACACACATCCCACCTACACAAGCATACATGGAAGTGGCAGCTGCCAGTGCCAATCAATGACATCATCTGGCCTCGGGGGTGGTATCTTTACAGCGGAGAGTGGTATATGTCACACCCTGTGTGGCGGGGTCTTAAGCTGACAGAGTGACTGCTGGGCGAAGTCACCGCCTGTTGCAGCAGGTCTGCTATTAGTATGTAATGTACTGTATGTAGTAGCAGGTGTTTTATGTGTGTATGGGAGTGCCAGTTTGTAGTCAGACTGATGTAATAAGCCTGGCAAAAATTGCCTACAGATGAAGCAATAATAAGTGAGTGAAAGAGTGATATGCGTGTGTGTGTGTGTGGTATTTTCTGTAGTTGAGTAACTGGTATAAGGGGCTCTTGGACACAGTGCCATCTTGTTCCATGGTTAAAAAAGATTCCCACATCAAAATAATTGTGTCTTGTGTGTGGTCTTGGGAGTCAAGTTTTTACAGTCTGAATTGAAAAAATTCTTTCCTGCAGAAAGTTCACACCACAGTCTGCTTGTTTTCTTTGGGACACCCCGAAGAGGACATGCTGAGCGGACCTGTACTTTGCTTCAGGAATGTGGAGCCGTTTTTAGTCTGTTTGTGCTGATGTTGTGTCGCAGGCCAGTTCATACACAAACACACATACTGTCCCACGCAGCACTGACCTTGTCACTGGTCGGTAGCGAAGCTGAGGTCAGAGGAAACCGTGTTTCTCTTTATTACTCAAGCACTTATCGTACATTGGGGTTGTTTCCACAATTCTGCAGATATCTTTTGTTGCCAAGCTACTCATCATCTATGTTTCATGGGAGGTTTGAGTGAGTGTACATATTGTCCCTGTGTCAGATCTTGTTTTTCTCTTTCTCTTTATATTTCATCGCGTAGGGGTCAGCAAGAATCAGGCAGAGACTTCTGTGTCTTGCCCAACACCTTCATTCTTTCTCCTTTACACTCACATTGGCACCATTCTCGTAATTAACACAAATGCACATACAGGGTTTTGAAAAAATGTTTTCCTCGTTCCTGATTTCTCATTTCTTTGCATGTTTCTCACACTTGAATGTTTCAAATCTTTAAGCAAATTTAAGTATTAATCAAAGACAACACAAGTAAACAGAGAAATGCAGTTGCAATGCATTTCTCTACCCCCTCTGTTCCTGTCATTTCTCTAATGCTGGGTCTGCAATTAAAGATGTAAATGCTAAAAAATTACAGTGTTTGGCCTTTGTACATTTTCATGCTTCTCTTTCTTTATTTCTAATCCCCTACACCCTCCATCTTTACTAACCCTGGATAATTTTGGCTAATAATCCTAATGGGATCAGATCTAATTTGGGAACATGGCCTGAACGTCTGAGGATTACAAGCCAACTCTACATACATGCACAGCACACACACACACACACACACACACACACACACACACACACACACACACACACACACACACACATCACTGCTGCATAGTCAAAGTGCAAAAAGTTTCATTTCCAGCATGAAAAAGTAGAATAAGTGCTCCTGTAAAAATAGAATTAATCAGTCTCTTACTCACTGTTGAACGGCGAGTCTGTGGCTGTCTGTGGAGCTATTCGTTATTAATTATGTGCTTTGCCTTCATACAGACACAAACTCTTAACTGCACATTCCTGAAGGTGAATATCCAAATTTAGCTGTAATGGACAGATTGCAGTTATTTTACTGTTTTCATCTGCATTTCTCACAAAATCCCTCTTAAACAGGGACGATTCATTCAGTTTTAGCTAAGAGGATGATATTACATCCCCACTCATCCCTTTTGAAAGTGCCACCTATGAGTTACTGTAGGGGGAAGAAAACAGTGTTTTCTACAGAGTGTATGTATGATAGTGAGAATAGCATGATATGGGCTATACTTGATGAAGCCATGCCTGCAGCTCAGTATGTGATATGCATGAGTTTGCTGCAGTGTTGGAGGTCAACGACCCGAGAGAGCGGGGAAGCTGGCTGTCAGACTGCAGCAGTAGTACAGACCTCTCATCCCTCTGCAGTGCTACAGCATCACTGCTACTACTGTGCTGGCCCAGGCGCTCTGACGCATGCACACTGCAGGTAAACAAAGAGATAAAGAAAAAAAGGAGGAGACCATGGAGAGACAGTTGAAAATGGGGAATAAGAGACAGAGGGACACAAAGGAAATGAAGCTCAAGAGCAGGGTAAGTTGAGGCAGGAGGACGATGAGGTGTAGAAAGAGGGATAAGAGGGAGGAGGTGGCACATTGCTACATTACAATCTTCCTGCACTCTGTAAAGGCTGGCATCACAGCAGGACAGGATTGGTCACAAAGGAGTTTTTTTGTTGTTGTTGTTTCCTCCCTTCATTTGCATGGGCCACAGCGAGGAAGAGAAAAAGCCAGTGAGACTAGTACAGTGGTGTGAAGAAGTGTTTGCTCCCCCCGATGTAGGTTTAGATTTTTTTCTCCCTGAATGATAAAAACTGTTTACTTGTGTTGACTTTGACTAACATAAATTTGTTTGATCTGAAACATTTGAGTATGACAAACATGCAAAAAAATAATAATAAGGAAGAGGACAAAGACTTTTTCGCACAACTGTAAGCTGACTAGAGCCACTTGCAGCCAGACTTCAGAGACCGACCTTGTCCTGTCTTAATCACCTGCGTGGCTTCCTGCCCAGACGGTGTGGTGCAGCTGCTTTGTAAGCAGAAACATAATCAGGCATACTCTATGCATGCCGTGGAGCTGTGTATACCATGAGCTCTCGTCACTAGCATGCCTTTCAGCGCACGGAGACGAAGGAGCGACGGGTGGCATGCTGGGAGGATGTGTGGTCTTGCCTAGCAGCTAGTTGCTGTTCAATGGCACATTTTAGGGGAAAAGTAAACAAAGAAATGCAGTTGCATGTCCCATCCCACCTTCTGCTTCTCCTCCACCACCTGACCCTTTTTCATTTCTCTCCTCCCTCTTCATTTTCCTCTTCATCTTTTCATCTCCTCTAGCATTCATCTCCCTTCCCGTCCCCAACACCCTGCTTCCCCCTCCCTCGTCCATCTCTCCCTTTCGCTCGCCCTCCTTCCTCCTCCCCTCTCTCCTCTCCTGTCCAGTGGCGGTTCAATGATGCAGTGATTCATAGCTGCAGTAGGCGCTGCCTGATGGTCACATGACCAAAGCCTGCCTGACAACATGGGGGAACAACACGGCCTGGCTGCTGTGCGCGTGTTGTGTGCGGGTGCAGGCACATGCAAACACGCGCGCAGGCTTCAGAGTGGCGCATGCTCACATCCTCTCATCTTTCTCACAATCTGACACAAACGGCATCACGCTGATGCACTGATGGAT
>JAOXYL010000090.1:18097064-18112142 GCA_028564955.1 Terapon puta
GTGTGTGTGTGTGTGCGTGCGTGCACATGTGCATGCGTGTGCATCAGAGAGAAGCTGAAGAAGTGAGGTAATCGTGGGAGGCCGACTCTCACAATGCAGCCGTTCACAGAGACATTCCAAAGAGCTACATAAGGAGGTCTGTTTGTGTCAGTGTGTATGTGTGTTTTTTGTGTCTGTGTGCATGTCTGCATGAATATGTGCATATGAAGTAGTGCGTGCACGCGCATGAGGCAATGTTTGAGAGTGCACGTGTGAGGAAAAAGAAAAAGACAAAGCAGAAGTAGAAGAGTTGTTGAGGAGATGAGGTAATACTTCTTATTCCACCTGAATGTATGTGTGTATGTGTGTGTGTGTGTGTCATGTAGGTTCAGTGTGTATGCGTGGACAAGTGACTTCATTTAAGTGCATTTGTGTGTGTCAGGCAGTGTGCGTGTGTGGTCGGCAGGCTCATTTATCCGCCGTGCTGACCTGTGTGGAGCTGAAAGTCTTGCTTTATGGTTTCTTCTCAGCAGGAAGTCTCCACATCCTCTGAGAAAGCCACCCCAAACTCTGCCAGGACAAATACACACACACGTGCACACCTGGAGTGGGAAGTGTGTTAAGTGTATATCTTACTCTGATACACACAGATCACTGGTTTTCAGGATTTGAAACTGCCAAACTTATTAAAAAAAAAAAAAAACAACATGTTGCAGTTCTTATGTTCTTATGTGTAAATTGTCTTGGTGCCTCTGCATCACCAGCTGCTGCCAACAGCACCACCTCAGGTCCTCATAGGACTTCACAGAAGCATAAATTTCTGTAGGTGTGACGGAGATTGGTTGACGATCAATCGCTTGAGTGACATCTATTTACCACTCTGTGCCTCCAGGTGTGTTGTGATTGGCCACAGTGCAGGTCAGTGAGGCCGCACGCTCGTTATGGCCGCATGCCTGGCGTCCAGGCTCCCCCTTCCTCCATCCTTCCTCTTTCCACCTAGTCTGTCATCCCCCTCTTAACCTCCTAACCTGCCCTCTCTGCACCTCCTTGCCCCTCTCTCCCCCTCTGCCTCCCCTCCATCTGACCCTGTCTCCATTACGCCGTGGGGAGCTCCAGCAGATCAATGATTTCATTGAGAAGGAGCCGGTGGTGGTGCCATTAGGAGGTGAGCTCACCTTCCCCGGGGAGATCTGACACATTATTCTCAATGACCTCGCCTACCTCTCCGTCCCTCCTTCCATCTCTCCTTCAGCCCCTTCCCTGTGCCACCTCCCCCCACCCCACCCCATTTCTCCCTCTCTTTTCCCTCCGCCTCCCTTTCTCCTCTCCTCTGTTTCACGGTGCTGAGAACAGAGCTCTATTTTTAGGCCCCAGACTCCTGCGGTCGTCACATCTGGCGCCAGTGGCCTTGGTGCTCTCACCCTGGCCTGCAGATACACAAACACACATGGACACACACACACATACATGTACATACACAGGCCCCACCCCAGTCAGCACCAAGGGAGCACAAAGGTCAAAGAAAATGGCCTACAAAAATATCAATGACATCACCTCCTGAAAAGTGTTACAGACTTTGAGAAGCCTCTGAGCTGCACGGTGACATAATGCTCTGTTTTCTGCTGCCGCTCACTCTGCAGGTATGTAACAAGCTCCTTTTTTAGTCTCGCACCTTGACTTGATATTGAGCAAACCTCACATTCTCTTCCTGCAAGTGAGCAAATTCATGCACATATGGTCAGACCCACTCACACACACACACACACACACACACACACACACACACACACACATAATATGGTAACAGGGCCCCGAGGAGGCCTGCACCGAGTTTTATGTAACAATGTTCTGTTTCTGCCAGCGTTCTCACCCCCTCCCTCGTCTGTCTCATTGGCCTCACATGATGAGCTTGATGTCATTTTCCCCTTCTTTCCCTCAAAACTGGAGAACAAAAACAGGCCAGCGAGTGTGTGTGTGCATGCACAGTAAGATGTGCGTGTGTTTATGCGTCTATGTGTGTGTGTGTGTTTATGTGAGCCGTTGCCAGATGTTTCCATCATGACGTGATCTCGCTGCTCTGCTTGCCTCCTGCTCCTCTTCCTCTTCTCCTCCATCACTCAGAGTCCCTCATTGGCCTCAAATGGGCCACACACACACACACACATACACACACACTGTGAAACACAGTCATACGTATATATACTCTAGCATACATGGAAAGAGAAAGACATTTTCTTCCCAGATGTACACATAGTAGATGTGCATGTATGCCAAGTAGTGTGGATAAAGATTAATGCTCAAGACGTTAGTACGGTACATACGCACACACACACTCACACAGAGACGTAACATTTAGGTTTAGATGTGCTGAAAAATGATAAATTTAGACTGTATAAAAAAGCATGGAAAAGAGTCATGGTACGTAGGACCTATTACTGCTGACCCTTTTGTATAGTATGTTAGTTATGTTGATAAAGTAAAAAACGATATAGATTAAAAATATGATTAATAAAAAGTGAACCCTGTTGAAATATTAATTGTTTAGGACACACATAAGATACAAACTATGAAATAGCATCCTTGTACATAAATGAAATATCACATGCTTAATAAGCTTTAGTTTCTTTTCCTGTAAAATATAATTAGACTGTTTTTACATGAAGTTAAACTTGTGGAGGAACCCTGTGGGACAGTGCTTGTGCCACACTGCCCTAAATACCTCCACCACAGTTGTTTAAGCTGCTTTGTGTATACTGCCCTTTCACCGTGCATATCTTCTTCCTCCTGCTGCATATGAAATCTATCTAGAGGCCTTTTGAACAGTCTAACCCGCCCCTGTCATGCATTCATCCAGCCTGGAATAAAAATAGTTTGTTTAAACTGTTACCTAGGCAGTGTCAACACATCAGGTCAACAGGAGCTGAAGCTGAACAGCGTGCTAACCCAGGCCCGGTTTCTCTCTTCACTCCGCAACCCAACCCCTCCCGCCCCCTCAGCACCTCATAACTCGAACCTCACCGTGAATTTGGGCCAAGTGCTCCGTAGTTTGGTTGCCGCGCCATCAGTTTACCACTGTGGCGTTTTATTCTGATGACTGTGACACGCATGTGGAGTGGAAATTTCCAGGAGCAGAAGGGAAGGAGTAGCTTAAAAGTATGCTAGTTTATCCTACCCAGAGCTGGCCTGCATCCACCAGATTCCATTCATGCTCGGACTGCCCACTGCCGTTCCTGTCATGGCGTCGTTCCCTGGAACAATGGTGGATTCCTGTTTATCGCTGTGTCTTTGATGCACGTTATCTCTGGTATGCTGTTGCACTGCTTCCTTATTTACCTAATTGGTTGCCATGATTTTTTTCCATCTCTTTTAATCAGATTTAGTCCAGCATGTGGATGGGATTCTATTTCTTGGCAGCTTGTGGAAGTGTGTTACGGTATGAGAGAATCTATTTTAATGTGTAGTTTGCTAATCATTTTCCAAAAAAAGAAGGGGGATTTTCTTTTCCAGGCTCATTGGCACAGGAATGGACTAGTTGCCTGTAGCCGAGAAGAGAGTTTAAATCCTTGGCGGTTTAACACTTTTCCCGGTATGTACACAGACTTGTAACAGAGGTCTTATTACCGTAAATACATGCTGACCACACACAAACATTTGGGCTGAACCTCTGGGGCCCACCGCTGCCTCCAGATAAAGGCGGGAGATTTTCCATCAGCACGGCAACAGGCTAATTTTGGCATTTCAGGCAGGCCCGCAGCCCCAGATTGAGGAATGCAGGAGTTTGTGATCATTCCCGGTCCTCCTGATATCTCCGCCTCTGGATACACGCAAACATATTTGGAAACACACACACACACACACAAGCATAGATGAAGGCAGCCCACAGAGAGGCCACTTCCCCTTCTGTTGTGTAACTATTTCCTGTTTCTGATAAAGTGACATCAGGGATCCCGAGGGTGAGCGAGGGAGACGCCTAGAGAGAGCACATCATGTGTGTTTGTCTCACAATTGTTTGTGTATTTATACTTAAACAGTGTATTTGATAACGTAAAAACAACAATATCAACAAACTCAGTAGTCCCACTTTAAAATTACCATTATTATTATTATTAAAATTATTTTAAAACACCATGGACGTGTTGGCAGTGCGCACACAGAAACAGCTTGCCCAGTTCCTCTCATGGCATTGCGTCATTCCCTTTCTATTGTTCTTCTGCAGGAGTGATGTCACTGCAACGTTGAGGATGTGACACATTTGCGCACACACACACACACAAACACACACACACAGTCTCCAGGGTCCGTAATGGCAGGAAAGCCAGCCCTGATGGCGGGTGTTGCGATAGTCGCTGTCACCATGCCCCATATGCCCAAATTCAGTCTCCAGAGTGTAACGCCTTATTTCTGCTTCATGTCTGCGTGCAGGAGGTCACTGCTGAATAACTACATGCGTTTACCTTCTTGGAATGAATGTGAGGGTTGTGTAGTTTTTTAAGTAGGTAATTTTTTTCTCTCCAAAAATCCACCCCATAAACTTTGATTTAGTATTTGTGCAAATTTATTCAACTACTTGCTGAGGAAAATGTTATCTCACTGGTGCATCAGCCGTTATATTAAATTTCTATTTCTATTTGGAAAATTAGGATTTGAAAATAATCCTTTCCTCAAGCACTGACATGCATTTGAGGTCATTGGAAAAAAAAAATCACACATTTCACGCCTTTCATTGTGCCATGATTCATGCTGCATGTGCTGATGAGATAATAGGGGTTCTTGTGTAAAAGAATATTGGAGGAAAGGGACGATACCACCCAGCGACAGGCGCAGACAGACACTCTGGATAGACTACAGAGAAACACCCTGCTGCTCTGTCTGAGCTAATTGTGAGACAGGTAGACAAGACACTGGTAGACACCGAGGGGTGTGTGTGTTTGTGTGTGTGTGTGTGTGTGTGTGTGTGTGTGTGTGTGTGTGTGTAACCAAGAGAGAGCCAGATGGCATGGCTTCCTCCACTGGTGTCAGGACAGTGAGCCTATCAGGCTGCCTGCTGTGCTGATAGGAGCTAATTAACACCGAACTGATCTGAGGCCTGCCTGTCAGTCTGCATGTAGCAGCAGTACGAGCTCATTAAAAACAAACTGATCCGCTGTCAGCTCGTCTCTTTCGGAGCGGTGCAGTTATTTCACAGCTACCACGTGTGTGTGTGTGTGTGTGTGTCAGACAGTCCAGCATGTGGGAGACTCACAGAGAGGGAGGTGTGTTTTGTGCATCTTATTGCCTTCAAGTGCTGCGAGGAAACCCTGTGCAATCCCAGCTCAGGCCATTAGCATTTAGAATGAAACAAGCATCCGTTATGCTCAAGTGAGCCTGTGTAGACAAACTCACCTCTGGGGAAATCAGGCCAGAGCCGAGTGTGCACTTTTACACACACACATTCTTCATCTTTTCATTCCTGCAGATTGATTTGCGTGGCTCCTGCACACATTTAGCCATTATTCTCTCTCTCTCTCACTCACACACACACACACACCTCACTGATCTATGTACAACCTCAGAAAACGTCTGTGAGCTGTCTCACTCTCAGCTAAAATTAACATTGGCTTTGTATGCTCACAATTTCACACAAAGTGAATGCACAGGCTTTATATTACATACAAACACACTGAGAGCACATGCCTGTGGTGGCCAACAGCATTTCATATTGAGACTTCACAGCCCCCCTTTTCTGTCCATACACACAGACACACACACACACACACCACTGAACATCTCCAACTGGGATTTTTAAGTAGTTCATCTGGTTTATGAGGGCCCGTCTGGTCCTGAAAGCCCCCCTTGGTGTGTTTGATAGCTTACCCTCTTCTCTTCTTTGTGTGTCTTTTGTGTATGTGCTCACTTCAGTGTGTATATGTCTCTGTGTGTGTGTGTGTGTGTGTGTGTGTGTGTAAACTTAATTTCTTGCCAGTGAGATAGATTTACTGGTGCAGTAGCCCCGGGTGCTGAGCTCCTCCAGGGGGTTAAGTTGTTTGGAGGGCAGGGGGTCTGCTGCATGACTGATGTGAGCAGGCCTCCCTCCAGGCTGTACAGATAGAAATGAAACTACCTCATGCATGAGCACGCATACATGGCTGAGGAGTGCACCAGCGCTTACTTAAGCTCCATGCGCTCTCCGCCTGCCTGCTCTTTACATCCAAAGAGCACTTCCCTCCACCTTCCTCCTTTTCAACTCCTCAGACTCTCTTTTTGATGTTATCAGCTCCCGTTATCTGCCTGAAAGTAAGGGTGTAAGTCGAGGAAGTGATAAGTGTAAGTGGGCAGGCACATGGATGAGGATAAAGAGAGAGACGCACACACACACACACACACACACACACACACATACATTTGTGCCAGGTACAGTTTGCAATATGATATGAGTTTCAGTCCTGAAAGCAAAAAAAAAAAAAGATTTTTTGGGGAACATGTTTTGACCTTTTTATCAAGAAAATTTGCTGTTTTAATGCAATCAAGCCCTTGGCACTTAGGTTTTTACACCAAATGTATTGATGTTCAAATTGAGATTCAATAACACAATGACTCACACACAACACATACACACACCATAAACCCACTGGACCACTCATGTCCCTTTGCGATATGACCACGAAATTTTAGCTACCATCTCCCTATGGATTCACACCCCCATCCCCCTATTACTTCCAGCACCCCTAGCTACCTAATCCCCCCCCAATTGCTCCATCCCTCCATCCATCCTCCCCTCTCCCCTGGTGACTACCTCACCCCCCAGGCATGGCAGCTGTGTTCTCCTGTAGGCATTACATCACTGCAAGAGCAGCCTTGTTACTGATCCCCTGACAACCAGCACTATCAACACACACACACACGCACACACTTGTGCACGGGCACATATGCTTGTGTTTGCACATATTGGAACAAATAACTGTCTACCCCATCCTGAACCCCTGCAGCAATGTCCTCTCTGTCTTCCTCTCACCTTGCTCTGTTCATCCTCTTTGCACATGTTTGCAGCACGCACTTGCTCACACACACGTTGGTGCAGGCAGACACACACACACACACACACACAGGCAAAGATGAACTTGCACACACATTAACTCACAGTCTTCATCACCCTAACCTGCCCTATCCGGAGAATGACGTCTCTCTTTCCCGTGATATCCTGACAGATGATCTGTGGTGTCGAATAACTCTCCTGTCGCTGCCTGTCTCACTGGGGAGTGAGGGGAGCACGGGTACAAATGAAATATATTCGATGAGAAAATATTTTGTTAGTATTATGATGTTGGTACTTACACCGGATATTTTTTTTACAAAGAATATGAATCTAGATAGACCTGTAATGAACGATTGTTTTGTCATTTTACACTGGGGGTGTCTCAGCCCAAATTATATCCCTCGAAACTAAATTCCAAAAAAATTGAATAATGTTATTTGTGCCCAAAGAGCACAAGTTGAAACATAAGTAAGTATGAATTGCTTCCAACACAGGATTACAATATCGATTTAGTCATTTTATCATTAATAAAGAATGAGTAAAAAGTAAGAACACAATTATTATTTTCAATTATTATTATTGTTTAAAGTGAGGACGATAGATCAGAGTGAAGAATTCCAGGTCACATCAGTCAGGTTACAGTTCTTCAGTACATATTACTGTGAAAAGAGTGTCATAATATCAGATACTAATGTATCCAGGACATCTGTGATCAAAACACAAAAACAGATTTTAATGTGACAAATATTATTATATCAGTAGCATCTAAACATGCATTTCTACAGTAAAGTTTAGTTTATTTGTGAAAAGGGACAGCAGAAATCAATAAGTACACCGAGCCAAAAGGCTATTTTTCATCTGTAATACCAAGCCAAGTTATTAAGCAGGCTTCCTAAAATACAACCCCAATGCAAAAAAATAAAAAGGAAAAAACACAAGCTGCAGTTTGGATTGGAAAAGAACACAGTTTAAATCGATACCCGCTGCAAAAAAGAGAGTGTAGTGGTTTGTCTTTAACATGTTTAAATTTATCTACCATCAACAAGGATTTTTTGTACGTGAGTGACATTTGTTCTTCGATATTCTTTCTGTGGCTTCCAGAGCAGAGAGGCTGAGCCGTGTTGTTCTGGTCTCCAAGGCCCTCTTTGGCCTTTACGCTCCTTCTCTCTTTCTGTTCTTACACCTCTATCTCATGCTCATCTCCTCTACTCTCCCTGTCTGTTTTGGCTGGTCTCTATTTGTGTATGTGTGTGTAAACTGTGCGTTGTCCAAGTAACAAGACCTCTACCATAAAAGCACGCTCTAAATCTAAAGAGTTGTCAGAGGAGGGGGCTGCCCGGAGTGACCGTCCTACCTATTTCTGTCACAGCAGGGGCACACATGTGCAGTCAATAAAGCAGGCCTGGCTGTCATTTATAGTGTCTTGGCTGTAATCCTCTAATTAACACACCTACTATTCTGAGCCTTGTTACCCTGCTGAGGACTAGAGGAGGAGGAGAGGGGTATAAAGAGAATGAGGGCATGGTGTTTGCTCAGGGATCTCCAAAGAGTTTGACCATTAAAACATCGCTTTGCTTTGTCGCCGCCAGCCTCAGCCGCTGTGAGGTTTGCAGGTTTTAGGAAGTCGTGGGTGTTTCAAAGTCCACTTTATGGCCTTGAGCCACACAGCCAGGACAACCAGAAACAAGGTGTGGATTCAAACTGGGGTGATGATTGGTGTGTTTGAAGTGCAGTGACCCCAGTTGACCACTGTGGAGTGCCACACCTGCTCCAACCAGCTGCACAGAGGGCGTGTGCGTGTGTGTGTGTGTGTGTGTGTGTGTGTATGTATATTCTGAAGGCTTGTTTGTTCTTGGTTCGACATCCTCCCCAAAAGCCGGTGTCTGCATTTTTCACAACGCTCATCATCACCAAGTGACCTATTTCCTTTGCTGCTCTGTCTCTCGGTGACCCGCAGTTGAACAGAGGGTGACGTAAGACTGTTCTCACCCGTGTGTGATCATTCAGGGGTCTACAGTGATGAGATGATGTCAGTCAGTCAGCACGCAGCTGGCCCCCTAACTAGACAGCTTGTATAAGCTTATTTGTCTTTTTTTCGGAGCTGGACTTGCGGTGACGACGGCTTGAAGCATGGAGCCCATCTGACCTGGTTTGAATGTAATCAGATTGCGGTGGTATCTCAACCTGAGATTGCCCAGACGGGCAGGGAGGACATTTGACTGGCTCACTCATTTAACAAATCTGTACTATTTATAAGCAGGAGAAGAAGATGAATGACATAAAATGGTCACCCTGTTAAAGTAATAAGTAATATAAAGCTACTCCTACAACAGTGTGAATGATTTTGTGCTTTGGGATGTAAATTGTGTTTGAAACAGCTGTACCCCGTAATATTTTGTAAGATTTCAGTTAACATTCAATCTCTACCCGCGGTTCTGTGCTGCTTTGTTTCCATAGCCGGACTTGTGGCCTACATGTTTGTCATTCCATAGTAAAGTACCAGGAGTCTGTGGCCTGTCAAATGGATGATGGCTGCCGACCACAAGCTTGTTTGGTCTTCTCATCACCTCTAGTCGTCCCTTCCTCTTTTGTCTGCTTTCGTTTCGTCTTTTCTGCCCTGCTCCTCCTTTCTTTAGAGCACTCACTGTCTTTCTCTCTCCTTTCCTCTCCTCTCCTCTCCTCTCCTGGCCACCTTTTCATCCTCAAACACGAGAACACAGTGTCCAAACACAGGCGCGATAGACATGAACCAGCGCAGGAAACATGGTGAAGTCACACGCATTCCCTCACCTTCAGACACAAATCAGCTTTCAACACACTGACACAGTCTTAATCCCCCATGCACCGTGCAGCTACAGTACATTTAAGGCAATCGCCCCTAATGTAGGTATTCTACTTACTGATTTATCTTCGTTAAAGATGCAGAACCTCTAGCACTAGAAAATCATCTTTCACATTTACCACGAGCATGAAAAATGAAAAAGAACATCTGAAAAGTGTAATTCTGCTGCAAACCTACAATTATAATCTTTCATCCCAGAACATTGTAATGCACGTCAACACAAGCTATTTCTCATAAGCCAAGCATTTTTCCCTCTTCCCTGTAATCAGCAACATAGCACTGTTTAGTCTTGTAGAAATGTATCTGCTAAACAGGCCGATAGCTGTGTCTTAGCCTCCATCCTTCCCCGATAGAGCCCTTCTCCAGAACTAGGCCCCTGAGGTGGCCGCATATTTGTTGGGTGAGTAAGGAATGTGGTTACATGCCTTAGACATTAGCTATGACGGAGCGCTGGCTCCACAAGAGAGGGAGGGTGCAAGGGAGGTAGCAGAGGAGGGAGGGGGTGAGGGAGGGAGGGAAGAGTCTGAGCTCACGGCAAGTGAGCTCATTCAGAGCTCGAGGAGAGAGTGCAGCTCCGTCATCCTCTTTGCAGAGAGAGAAAGAGAGAGAGAGGGGAGGAGGGAAGGAGAGGGAGGAGTGTAAGCCAGCGACTGAGCGAATGAGAGACTGGGAGAGTGGAGCAGCACAATAGTGGGCTGCTCTTCTGGCTGTGGACTCACAGAGACAGAGAGAGCGCTCAGAGAGACACACAGTCGCTCTGTAAACCAGCTGCAGGCTGATTACAGCTGGTTTATACTTACAGGCAACACAGGCTACTCACTTTTGTTTTTCTTTTGCTCTCTGTGTGGTAGCCATTCTTCACAGAAACCACAGAATTACAGAATATTGACGCAGGAGCATGTTAGGAATTTTTGTGGTAATTGCTTGGGGTTTTTGGCCATAGGTGGACTTGAGGAGCGTGTGCACAACACATTTTGGAGTAGTTTTTGTAGTAGTGGTTCTGCTACCTGAGGGTCACCGCTTGGACACTAGGACCACTGACTTGACCAGAGCAGACCTGAGCACCAGCAGGAGTTTTGTCAATTTGGGATTTTTACACTCTTAAGCGTGGGCTCACCTTAATCTTCCCTCTTCAAAGGAGGACACTTCTGCTTGTTTGTTCTGACATTTTTGCGTGGCAAGGGCTTGCCCCATCCCTGAAAGAAGGAGCACCAGGACATTTGTGTGCGTGAGACAGAGTGTGTCCTGGGGGATGCCTCTGGATGTGGTGATTGCCCCAGCGGAGGACTGCTTTTGGCCGGACCTGCAGGGCACAGACATGAGGCTGAAGATCAGGGTCCGCCGAATGAAGGAGGGGAGAGAGCTGCGAGGTGTGTATCCACCTGGACATGGAGCAGGAGAAGTGATGTGTGTGTGCTGCTGTGTGTGTGTGTGTGCGTGCGTGTGGGTGTGTGTGTGTGCGCAGGGCAGAACATCCCTTTCTAGCAAGTAACATGTTGAGTGTAGGCCCTTGTGTCCAGAGTTCACAGAGCTATCATACATATTGATACAGTGATATCATGTAAACCAATGTTTCTCTGGATTTGGCTGTAAAATGCATCACAATTATAATTTACGTTGTGTAGGAGTGGAAAGCCCGTTGATAACAGTTCGTGCACTGCAGATGAGTGCAAGGCACAGTGGGCTCTCAGGTACTGAGGTATTCCAGCCCAGGCGTGCTGCAAATGAAAGATAGATGTGAATTGAATTTAAAGGATGTGGACGTGCACTGGACCAATACTGGATTTACTGCTACAACAGGCTGAAAGAGTGTGTCGCACAGACTCAAAACACGCTAATTGTTTCCCCACGTTTTTGTTTGCACAGTTAATGTGTTTAAAGACAGAGAATAGGAAGAAGGAGGATTAAGAGGATGACATTGAATGAAGACGAGAAGTAAAGAAGAGGAAAATAGAGGAGAGAAAAAGTGTCAGGGGTTGGAGGGGGGGCAGAATGAGAGCCATGACCCACGGTATGACATAGTGCTCATGCTCTCTCAGCCTGTGGTCATTGAGATGTAAAACTATCACAAAGGCTCTTTCTCTCTCTCTTTCTTCTCCTCTGCTCTTGGCTTTTTTCTCTCTCTCTCCTGTTCACCCTCTCTTGGCTGAATGGTGTCTTGCGGAGATAATGTTATCAATATGTGTGCAGTGTGCACTGCAGGTGTTTAACATAACACCTTTCACACTGAGCGATGAGGCAATGCAGAGTCCTGGTGCTGTGGAAAAACTCCTTTTAATACACACACACACACGCGGCACATTTGCACACACATTGCACAAAATATATATTCAGTCATTCCTTCAGTAGAATCTGCTGGTTGTTATAGTTGGATCATCTTGGCCACATGTATGAGCATGTAAAGTTTGTATGCCAATGCAGGTGCTACATGAATATCAGAAAGCCAGTTCAAAGCAGTTAGCAAAGCAGCCCTCTACAGCTGCCACACTTCACACTGTGAGTGTGTGTGTGTGTGAGTGTGTGTGTGTGCACATGTACACATGTACAGTTAATCTCAGCCAGGATTTTGCCACTGGAAGTGTCAAACTCGTTAGTTCCCAGAGAAAAAATTACACATTTGCCGTCAGCAGGTGAAAATAGAATAGTGTCTGTCACAGGTTATTTTGAGGCACTTCAACCTGTCTCTGTGGAAATAGACTTGTGAATGCAGGCTGAGTTACAGGAGGGCTTATGGTCTTGTATTGCAATAATACAGTACTGCTGAAACAGCAATTGATCAAAGTGACATAGTTGCGCTATCTCTCTGCCAAGATAGAGGAACAATAAACAGTTTAACCATCAGCCAGGATGACATGTTAATCATACAGTCATTCCCAGCCGTCATCAACGTGACAATGAAAAGCGATGACCTCATCCCTGTAGCTCATCTATGCCCTGACAATCTACACATTTCTGACAGACGCGGCCCACTCAACCCCCCGCTCTAAAACACACACTCCCATGGCTTCTCCACGCTGCAGCACAGCCTTTGTGGAGCTGAGTGGGACATGTGTGCAATGATGTCATGTTGGGGAGGGTGAGAGATGGTGGGGAAGAGGGGGGGGTCACATTGAGATGCTAATGTCCCCTCATAGTGGAGGGGACAGCTGGAGGGGCACAGAGGATGGCGTCATGTCTCCCCTGATATGAACCATAGAAGAGAGCGATGGGAGGGGTGTGGGGGGCTCATTCAGGCAGATCAATGCCCCCAGGCTGTGGAGAGTTGTGTGTGTGTGTCTTTATACACGCCTGCTTTGTGCCCCCCCACACTCCATTAACAGACAAGTTAAAGAGGGCAACTGAAAGCAGCACAGACACTGAAGCACACACACATACAGAGGCAGGAGGGAGGGGGTGAGCTTGTATTGATGAGGCAGTCAATTGTACCAACAGCAGTGATGTAACAGCAGAGCTCCCATTAACCATAACAGCCAGGCAGGTGTTTTGTGTCTCTGTTGGTCCAGTCAATATCTCTGGGATTCCACTTCCACTTTCATTGTTCGACTTTCTGTATCGATTCACACCAGAAAAGCCAGAATTTGATCCAGCTACCTTCGTCAGAGGTATGATAAGATGTAGCCTTTCAAACTGAAAGATGAATCATGTGAACTTATTTGTGGGAAATGAGTGACGATGAGGGGGAACGCCACTGGCTACCAGCAAACAAAGGAGGCCTGAGTGCTCGGCTCTGACGGGGCAAGAGAGGAAAATAAGCAGTTGCATAAGTGATGAAGTGGGCAGAGGAAAGCGGAAAAAGGAAGTCACCGCTGGCTAGGGTTGCCGATGGCGACACAGTGCCCTCTTTCCTGGTTGTGTTTTTTTTTTTTTTTTACCAAACATTTTTTTCTTTCTTTTTTTTTTAGAGCCTGTGTTCAGAGTCGGGTTAGTCATATCCTGCCCGAGTACATTTTCCAGAAGATGAATGATGTAGCTCTGTGCAAAAGGTGAACTAGTTGCCTGAAAGTTAAAAGTTTAAGGGGTACTTTTTTCATGACATCATATAATCTCTTCAGACTGAAAACAGCAGGTTTTCTCACAGCAGCATTTATCTCTGTGTCTGTTCATTTTCAAATTAGACCTCGGGGGAAAGATGCACACTGAGACTGGCACGACCTCTTGAGAAATCTTGGAGTTACCCAAACTTCTGCAGCCAGTTAGGTTTATCTCTTGAGTTCAGTGTAGCAGCCTCTGCTGATTATCACGCTGCACCGAAGGTGAACTCATCTCTCCCAGTTGACTTTGTGATGTCATTCTCATGGACAGCTGGGCTGGTGTGTGTCACTGGGTATTTTCAGTGACCTCAGTGTGACTGTACAGCGTGTCTATGTTGTGCTCCGAATGGAATGGACAGATGTGTCATCGTTGTCTTATGGAGGATGTGAGGCCATGTCTCTTTGGGTTAGTTTGTGCTCGCTGCCTCGTGTGTGCGCCGACGTGTTCGTGTGCCCTTTTTGGCCACTTGGTCTGAGTGTTTTTATTCCATCTTTGACTGCACTCATGGGGACACGATGAGACAACTATCATCAATGTCACTGCCCTCCCTCGTCCGCATGGCAACCTCAAGCTGAGTGCAGTCAGCTGACAAGGTGACAATAGCACGTTATCGCCTGTGTGACTAACGTCCATTAGGGGCAGCCATGTAAAGCTTTGACTACAAGGGAGGTGTTTGTAATTGTGTTGACGTCATGTAATGTAATAGCCCTAAAAAAGCAGGCAGGCACACTCAGTCCTGATTTCTTATCTCTGCCTTCATGCCAGTAACCCCTTACTCACTCTCCCAGTCACACTCTGACCGCTTTAATGTTTATTTAACACAAGATGAGGTCACCTACAGTAACCGCGGCTGTAATTATTAATTCAGCTGAGATCACACGGCAAAAACATTTTTAGAAGACTATTTTCATTCATGTGTTCCCATCCCTTCATCGACACAAGCGTACTTTCTCCTCTGCCCTAAACACTCGCACAATCGCTGTCTCCACTGTGGAACGTCCTGCCTTCTGTCCTTCTAACAACTCTCTAACAATGTCCTGGCACAGAAAGGGAAATGGTTGCTGTATGACGTGAGGCTTTTCCTGTTGATTTTACTGTCTCCAGGAACGCACCGCTTCCCCACAGAGATACAGTATATGCCTGTGGTGTTGGGGGCTATATGTAGCACCATTTATTTTCTTTGTCTTTGTATGTGTGTGTGTGTGTGTGTGTG
>JAOXYL010000090.1:18127345-18141605 GCA_028564955.1 Terapon puta
GCCTCTGACGTTTCTCCTCTCACCCCACCGATCCCAGAACACTCTGTCAGCAGTTTTCATGGGACTTTAAGATAAAAAAAACTGTTCACAGTGAGGCTCTTGAATAATTATATTAGTGATAATTTAATACTCATTTAATGAATGTGTTTTAGATGCTTTAAGAACTACAGATAAAATCCCACCAACCTCCATTGTACTTTAGTGGAGGCAGAAATTTCTGTCAACACAGCAAATTAAACTGTCTGCATGGCTACATTTTACTAGATGTTTAAAAAAATTATTCTGTCAAAGCTGGTCTGTTTCTAACTCAACTAGTTAAGCTTTGAAGCTATAAACATGCAGATAAAGGCAAACTATATTCTAATGAGATTCAAGATGATTCAAGAATTTATTGTCATTTAACATGAAGCGATCATTGTCAATGAAATCCTTAAATCAAATAAAATTGACCTCAGTTTGATCACTTGATCACTCTGTAGACACTAGACCAGAATTCTGGACCAGCTGGTTCCTCCAGTGTTTACAACATAATGATATCAGAGCTGTGCAGTCCAGGTCTGCGTCAACAAACATCCCACACCGCCCCCGTGTGGCTGTCAACAGCATTACACCGTGATTTATCCACCCCCCCTCCTCACCCATCCCCTTTCAGGCTCCTGTCAATCATCAGTGTGACTCCGCCTCTGAGTGAACTGATTGGAGGCCAGCGGGGTGCTGGGGTGTCAGCGAGCCAATCATGCGGTTCTGCCTCTTGTTAACAGGGCTCCCATTCTGAGTGCCCTCTCTGTCACCTGTGTGCTGCTGTTATTTATAGAAGTCTGAGGATGCAGAGGGGTGCATGGAGGAGGATGGGGGGAGGAACCAGAGAGAAAAAAAAAGGGAGAAGGAAGAGAGGAGTGTGAGGTCACGATGACGATCATACTTCCTGCTCTAATGGTCTCGCATAGAAAGAGGCAGGCAGGACGGGAGGAGACCGGGCCTTTATGCAGGGCAAAGTAGATATTGATCTTGTCTTTGCAGACTGCATCTGTCTGATTGATGGTTTTCTTAAAGAGGAAAATGGGCGAAAAGAGGAGAGGGAATGGGAGAAGGGAGAGAGCTATTAAAAGCTATATGATGGTAAATGGTCAAGGGTTGAGGTCAAGGCAGGAGACTGTGATGAATTATGTGATTTAATATATTCCTGTGCTAAAACGGGACCCCCACATTGGACAACTGGCTAATGACAAAGATCAGTGTATGGTCACTAAATCACATTTTGTATTTCCTAATTTGCTCAAACTATAGCTTGTAAAATAAATGACCAGGCTGCAACTAACAGTTACTTTCATTATCAATAAATGTATTGATTCTATTTTCTGTTGTCACTATGAAATGTCAGAAAAAAGTGACAATTTGACTATAAAATTCCTAAGAGCTTAAATGTCTTGTTTTCTTTTACCAACTGTCCAAATCTTCAGCATTTTCAACTTACAGTGATAAAAAACTCCCTCACTCACTCACTAAAATCCTCACTTTTAATAAGCCAGCACTGTTGATGAGTGACCTTAAATATCGTATAAAAAAGTATTTGGACATTCATGTTCCCTTCATCAATGAATAAACTGTGTCATCACTACGGTTTGTCTCTGCATACTGCTCTCCATCCATCCACACTATGACTGATCAAACGTCATCTTGCCCGACTGAATGAAGAGTTGGCAGATCATCACTCGGCTAAAGACTCTAAAGTGGGTGAAGACATAAAAAGCGGCTTCCCCTGCCTCTGCCCAGTCTGTGTCTAAGAACAAGCGGAGCGGTGCAGCTGACAGCCTGTGATAATTCAGCCGGTGATACACTGGTCATTACTGTAACTGCCCTGCCTGCACAGGTTCACAGCGAGGGTCAGTGCACATGAATGCCTGTTGATATTTATGGCCTCCAGAAGCATCTCTCTTGGTTTAGTTTGGATGGAAACCGCAAGAAGCTCACTAAAGGCAAAGACAGATTAACAGGCAGGCCACCGACACCCTGCCTGCACTGTGCATGTACGTGTGTCGTGTCACATCAGATTGGTATCAAATGCAGTGACTGCACATGGCAGCTTCATTACATGCCCGCAGATCCTGGGACTTCACCTCGCCTACGGCTTTAGGCATGTCATTGAGTTTGTGGTAATGAGCGGGCTGATCACGACTTTACATGAGAGTCATGTGAGCACAAGACGAACAAAAATAATAAAGCATATGGGCAGAACGTCCCTGTGGCTGGTAGTGCAGGACCAACACTGATACGTCCATGCTGCAGATTCACTGAGCAGTTTGTACAATGACATGACCCACTGGAATATTTGGCCTGCAATGCCAGGATGCAGCACTTAACTATTAATATTGCTATAAAAAACAATTAACAATTGAATTATAATGAAAGAGCCCCCACAATAAGGTGACATGTCATCTCATATGGATTTGGTGTGGCCCCAGGTGAGTGATGGTTCTCCCTTCTTGTCTCATTTGAGGGATTTGCAGAGACATTAAGAGGTTAGGTATTATGCAAGAAAATACAGGATGGAAATAAACTCATAACACATTATTTCTTATTTTATCTCTTGAATCACCCGGTCGAATATAATGTGGGACCCCTGAGTTTGGCACCTGGAATTACATATATGCTGTATCAATAAGCAGCAGCAACCTTCCCATTAAAGATGTTTAATAAGCAGCTGATTTGACCTTATTTCTAACTCGCTCAGCACAGATCACGTCAATGTTCGTGCAGCCCTGCGCGACACGCACTTTACGCACGCGGCGGAGTGGGTCGGCTCTGTGTTTACTTCCGGACTCCGATTTAGACTCGGCTCAGACGGCAGCAGCTCCAGAGGAGGTTCAGGCTGTCAGCTAGCGCGGTGGCCATACAAGGCTTCATGACAGAGGTTACCGGGTCTGACCAGCGCCATCCCGTCGGACGAGCCCCCCCTAACTCGGCGTCACCGCGCACCGGGACACCGCGGCCCCACACCCGGCGGGACCCCGCACCGCCGCCCCGCTTCTCCTCCGCTCAAAGTCACCCGATGCTGCCAGCTAACGGGGCTGATCTGACGGCGCTGCCGGCCGCTTCATGATCCGAGCCAGCTGAGGATCAAAACAAGGACGACCGCTCCAAGTTTACGCGCCGTCTGCGCTCCGCCGGCCGCCGGGACAGAGACGCGGGCCCCGGGGAGAGCGACCGGACCCAGGGGGGGTCAGGCAGCCAGGGCGGCGACGGTGGTGTCCGGATAAACTGAAGAGTCGCGGGGGCGGAGGAGGGGGGTCGCCTCCAGCTCCTGGTGGATTTATCCCCTGCCTGCTAACCTGTTAGCCGAGCTAGCCGCAAACAGCGCCATGGACTGGTTGATGGGGTGAGTACGGACAGCTAACCCGGCTCGGCCCGGCTCGGGTTTCCTCTGCCGGGTCAGGTCCGGGCTGACACCGCCGCGGCCCGCCTCGGACAGGTGCGCTGCGGCGGTGTGCGCCGAGAAAAGCCCGACTTTGGAGGCGTTAGTGCGGCCACAGGAGGGGTAGCATGTCGCCTAGCTTTAGCTTAGCTCCGCGGGGCTAGCACGGTAGCAGAGCTGGCTGGCCACGGTAAACCGGGGCCAGAGTTAACCCGGGGCTAGGCGGTATTTTTGGGCACGTCCACGGCCTGCAGCTATCTGTCTGTCCATCTTTTTATCTGTGCGTCCAGCCAACGATGGCAGCGCCCAGATTAGGTGGTGAGAGTTGAGTGTGGAGGCCAGCTCGCTTATTTATAGGAATGATTAACACAGCAGCCTGTCAGTCTGCTAACGCGGCTTGTTGGTTTATTTCCTCTGCAAGGTGCAGCCGTGCTAACTTCACTGGACCAAATGGTGCCAACCAGCTCACATAACGTACCTCTCACCCCTCACATTAAAAAAAGGTTATTAAAACCTGGGCTGCAGTTGTGTGACTCACCTGAAACGTGTGTGTGTATGTGTGTGTACAGATGAGTGTGTGTTTTTCCTGCCCTGGTGTGAGCAGGTGACAGCTGACAGAGGGGAGATGATGCTGATTTGTGTTTTTTAGGCTGTGAGTTAAGATTGAGGTACACCCGGCTCCGTCTAACACCTGCAATAACCTGCAGCCAAAGTCCAAGGCCGCGGTGGCTGCACGGAGGAGTGACCTGCGAGAGAGGGATTCAGTCAGATGAGCTGCCCTGCATTTACTTGTGCATTTGCCATTCAAAGTTACAAGGCGCCTCGTTGCCGCGTTTACCCTCAGATGAAGGAGGGACTCTGCAAAGTGGCAGACCAAGCTGTGTTTAGTTGTTTGTAGATGATTCCACCCTGTGATGCCAAAAAAAAGAGGAGAGAACATCAGATCTGTCGCTCCGAAGTTTGTCCTTTTTTTGCTGACTGGTTATCAGGTCTGGCTCGGCTGCAGCACTTTGCAAAGCAGATCAGGGCTGAGGAAGGGCGGAGGCACGTTGTCAGGGGTGTTTCTACACATTGTGGCATTTTGCCTGAGCGATAACGACGCAGCCCCCCGTACACTGACTTTAACCTCTGCAGAGGGGGTTGTTGTGTTTTTCATCCCACCGGGCTCTCAGTCAGTTGGTCAGCAGGATACCTGAGAAGATGCTTCACAGATCGTTACATTACAGGAAGATCAGAGTTGAGTTTTGGGTGTGGAAGGCGCCACTTGTGAAACTGTTCTCAGGCGTCAGTGCTGGACGATGTGTATGAGCCAAAGTGGTTTTCCAGGCACTGCTCGGTTGTGTCTCTCTCAAATTTGCCATTTTTCCCACCACTTTTTGTGTTTGCCACAAATTCCACCCAGTCTTGGTGAACTGCACATTTGGATAATCCTGAGAAATGCCTCTGGCATTTCATGTACTTGGAATTAGTCTATGCACGGCCCTTTTCACACAAACATTGATCCGCGTGTGTTCTTGTCATTTTCTCCTCCTGCCTCTGACACTTGTTTTCCTGGTTTAAGTAGCTGATTCTTGCGTGGACTTGCCTCAAGTTGCGTCAGTTCGCTCCCTGGCAAACGTGATTTATAGGTCTTAACCTTCTCTTCCTTTTTTCCCCTCAGACACTGAAATAATGATCGTCTTTTTGCCCCAACGGTTGGTTGGCCGTCCAACCTAAACTGGTTTGCTTAGTGATCTGTCAGGAATTCAGAAGCAACACCCAGTTATGTCTTGGCGCTGGAGGAGGCGGGGAAAGGCCTCTGCCTGCCTGTCAGGATCATCATGGACATCTCTAAGTGTATTCATCGAAGTTTTCCATTTTAGGGAAGGTGTTGAACCTCTTTTGTTGAGTGACAATCTTTAAATAAGTCACCATGTCATCTCCTACATACAGGATAACGAGTCACGCTTATATATAATCTAAAATAGTTTATTCGTGACAAGTGAAGTGAGGTATCCACAGTGTGTTGATGCTCTCACCTCTCTATTTAGCCGCATGGCCTTTTTCCCCCGCTGACCACGACCGATGGCATCTCTGCACGTTGGGAGTTTGTGTTTACCCGCGTGTTCAAAGCCGCGCCTCGCCTGCTGTTTATACATGCGGGCGAGGTGTGCGTGCGAGCTGAGTGCGTTGGAGGTGAGCAGGCGCGCGTCCAGCGTGCGTCACCGACCGGAGCGGAGTCCATGAATGAGTTAACCAAGCGTGTAATCACTCTGAATACAGACCCAGGGTGAAGGACGTCGCAGCCGGGACCGACGGAGGGAGGACGTGAGGAGAGAAGGAGAGGAGGAGGATGGAGTAGGGAAAGCAGCCGATTCGGGGATAGAGGAAGGAGCGTGATGAATGAAAGAGGCGAGACTGATGGGAGGGTGATCTGAAGGGATGGAGGGACAGGAGATGGAGACCCTTTTTTTTTTAAAGACTGATGGATGGGATGGGATGGGAGAATGAATGGTTGATTAGGGAGAAAAATAGAAGAAATTAGCAGGTGGTGGTGGTGGTAGTGGGGTGTTGGAGTAGTTGATGAGAAGCACCAGGAATCAAACAGAGGCCTGTAGTGGAAGACAAGCACATGACAGCCTACTAATGGTGGATAGATTTAGGAGATATGGAGACAGTGATATGAGGGCTTAAGGGAGGTGGAAAGAACAGACTCCTTATTTTTTATGATTTCAGCAGAAGGCTGTCAAAAACACCTCTTAATATTAACGTGCATCACCTCCCTTTGTAACGGCGTTACCTCAGAGCCGCGTGACCTCATCTGTCCGGATTCAGAGTCAGACAGGACGCTAAATCACCGGGGAGATGCGCGACGCCTAAATGTGTCTTTTTCCTGCCGGGTGCAGTGGGCTGGCTTTGACAGATGTTTAATCCCCTTTTGCTTTTGAGTGATGGATTGGTAATGCACAACGAAGAGCGAGAGAATGGAAACTACAGCAGCTAAGTGGAGCGCCGGTTTCGGCTGCCCGACCTGAGCGAGAGTCAGATTTAATGTACACTTAGAGCGCGGCGCATCACCTGGGACTTACCGGCGTATAGGCGGCGTATCATTACCCTGCATCATTGTGGAGATGCGAGTAATAGTATGAAAGGTTTTTGGTAATAAACGGCTTGCTGCTTTTATCCTCTCGTTTTCGTGGGTAACAGATTTTTACGCCCGATGTTTGTTGTTTTTGTCAGCCTCTCACATTGTGTCGTAGTAGTGTTTTAGTATCGAAAGCTGTCCAGCACTAAAAGTTAGCACCAACTTTTTGCCAGATTCCTTGTTCTCTATGTATTTTCTTTTTCCTGATTTTTTTAAGTTTTGTGTAAGACAATATAAAACGCTGACATGTTTGAGATTTTTGGTTTGTTTTGCGAGCAGGAAGTAAATAAAGTATCAGAAAAGCACTTTTTTGCATGAGTGATGAAACTTGTATTGCTTTGGACCGGAACTGAAAACCTTTAAACGACGCCAAGTGCAGCCATTCATTTGGAGTATAATCTCACCTTCTTGTGAAAACAACGTGCCTTTGAACTATCACCCTTCAAGAGTTTGCCTGAACTCATCTCTGTCTTTCTTGTCGTCAGCTAAAACAGTTAAAAGCGAAGGCGACGTCAGGTGATTAGCATGGTGGCAGATGAAGAAGGGGAATTTACAAGAAGTACTAATAGATTGAACTTCCTCTGCAGTGGGAAACGTCTGTCTGTTTGTTTGTTCTCTCTCGTCGCCGTGGCTCACGTCCAAAACAGAAGTGCGATTATGGTGTCTCAGTAGCTATTTTCTGGTCACGTTGATTGTGGCAGTGCGCTTTCACAGACGTTTTTGGGGCCCACAGACTTGTTCGTAAGCAGTAGTCATGTAAATGTTGTGATCTTTTCTTTCTTTAAGCGTAAAAGCATGGAGGGAGCTTCTGGGACTACCTCTCAGTTTCAAACCAAATAATCGAAATGGTCAGAGGTCATTTTCTGTTGCAGTGTTTGATCTATTGCGCAATTTCAGCACAGGGTTTTGTTCTTTGAATGTACATGTGACCTCTGATGTGTCTCCAGGCAAAGAGGCTCGAGGGTATCGTAGTGTCCAGTGGCACTAAACATGCCGATCTGTCTGGAAACGGGTACAAACATGAAACATTTATAATTACTCATGGTTGTATGTCATTGAATTATACAACAGCCTCTTGTGGCTCCATGTTTATGTTGCCATAACCTTCTCAAATGTGAATTCACACCTGGCGGCACGACGGCAGATCTGACAGGAAATGCAGCAGCTCCCACCCTGGTTCTTTCGACCCGGTGAAATTGTCTGCAGGAGTGAAGATTTATCACAAACCGATCTCAGAAATATCTCGAATCGCATGTCAGCCGATCTGTGCATGCGGTCGTGCACCTGAGCACGAGAAACTCTGCGGTGGCCTTTTGGACGATGGCGGTCGTGGTTTCATTCTGAGTCTGCATGTCTGACTAATATCCCGTTTTACTTTGGTTGTGTGTGTGTATGTAGATGTTCCCAATGGGGATGCTTTCTTTTTTTTTCTTTTTTCACACTGCAACCCTGTCCTCATGCAACCCCACTGCCTTATTTCCACCTGTCTCACGCATACACCCAAACACCCAAACACACACAGGCGCGTCGACACACTATTGCACGCACAGCTTCAGCCCAGGTGGAAGTTTCCGCTCCTCGTGCTGCAGATGCAGCGCTGATAATAGGCTGTGGCAGATGAGCCGACATCATCTCAAAACAGTCACCTGCTCGAGAACAGAAACTCACCGCGTTGCTCAGTATGAATGTCTGATGGGGTCTGACTTTGCTGGTTTTATTTAGTTTCTCTGGTGCACAGTTCCTGTTATTAGGACCGACCCTAGGGCGGTGTAGCAGTCAGCTCATCAGAAGGTCTCTGTGTCCGTCAGAGAGAGAAAGGGGAACTACGGCTCTTAACTAGCTTGTTACTGTTACAGTGCAGACAGCTGCTGTTTGGCTCGGCGTGTGGCGGACCCCGCGGCAACAAGCCCGCTCTATTAGGAATCAATTTATTGTGTCTGGCACTGAAGTTGCTTTACGACTACACGCCCGAGGCAGCCCGAGCCAAGGCCTCCTCAAGACCACATAAGCCAGCCAAAGCGTTAATGGCAGCAACGTCGTGTAGTTTTACAAATTCACCTTGTGTTGTGAGTCCAGTACCTCAAAACGTATCGTCACGTGAGAAAAACACGACGCAGCGGTTCGTGTCAGGGGCGCTGCAAAAGGGTGTGTAAATTATTCGCAGTCTGCTCATAAACTCCCAGTCTGCTTTGACAGTGAAGCAACAGAAAAAAATGAGTTAAGTTTCAGTCGCTGTTTTGTTGAAGGGCATTTTCTGTTCGATCGCGTTCAATCGTGCAGAGATGGATGCCTCTGTCATCGTTGGTTTGTGCTCCTCGGTTCCCAGCTGAAGCTCAGATAGCCTCTTGCCCTGCTTGAATGGAGCCCCGGGCTCGGCGGCAGGCTTCGGGCCGCTCTGCCGTGATGTGCCGTCATGCTGCCGTGCTGAGGGATTGGCCGGATGACAGGGGGAGTAGTTGGTTTGTTTACTACCCAGAAAGGGCATTTCAGTCACTTTTAACCCTCAGACTCGCTCCGTCTTTCACTCCCTGGCTCGGTTTCTCTCTCACTTTAATTCCTCCCTCTCTCGCCCTCTCGGGATGCTGATGTGCTGAGACGTTTGCGTGCTTGACTGCTGCCTGAGCCGGACTCGTTCGGCCGCAGAGAATGAGGCAGCGCTGAACAGGCCCAGGGCAGCCTCAGCCCTCTCCGAGAAGTGACGTTATAGCAGCAAAAGCTAGCGGGGTGTTTGCTGCATCCGGTGCAGGACACGTAGGAGGATAGTCTATATGGCGTACGAGCCCTATGGAGCTGTTTTTGTGCACCGGATGGAGGAAGGAAAACAGTGGAGGGCAAAGCAGAGTCGAAACAAACAAATCCTCAGCCTCCTTCTACAGCATCCGCACTATTCTCCTTAACTTTTTAGGGTATCGTACCCTGGTCCTTGAGGTTATTCATTTGGGGCAACAGCAGCAGACTCATACTCCCCGACCCCCATGGGAGCACAGCAGAGCGGAAAGTGAGCAGCGGGGGCCTTTGCTGCACTGTAAAAGCTCAGCTGTCATAGTTCAGAGGTGTCCATGACTTCGGGTTTCACGGGAAGTTGACACCCGGAGCGCAGCACTTGATCCGGTAACAACCGCGTCCAGAAGCTCCAGCGCACCGGTGGGACGTGTTTACAGACAAAGCAGAAAGAGGTGCCGCTTGTCGTCCTGTAAGTGACGTAAAACTGCAAACATAAACTAAATAATTCAAAGTTAGTTGGTTAAAGCATTGTGCCATCGTGCAGTTTTTTTTTGTTGTCAGCTCTGGAGAAAAGGTTGAGTGAATGTTAAGTGAGCCCTTCCCCCAGGCCTGAAGACACAATACTGTATCATGGTGTGTTTTTTAGGACATCAGTGTGCATCATTGAAGGAGATATAAAGGCTCCATTGAATGCCTTTTTTAATTTTTTTTTTTTTTTTGAGGAGACAAATGGCCTGGGTACAAGAAGCACACACATGCATAGACACACTCCTGAGTAAATACTGCTGCTGTGCTCTGTGGCTTGTCTCCTGAGAAGCCGCTCTACTTCCCTGCCTCGCCTCGCCTTTCTCCGAGGCAGGGACACGGAGAGAGACCTAGAAAATGAACGCGATACTAGAGTGACTCTGCAGTTTGCCTTTCACTGAATATGCACAACCGGATAATCAGACAATCCTAATGCATGCCCGGCTGTATTAAGCACTTGAGATGGAAACTCTTGCTTGGTGTTTTTTTTTTTTTTTTTTTTTGGTGTTTTTTTTCACCAGCAATTTTTTTTTTTTTTTTTTTTTTTTTAAGTGAAGATGAGGTTTCAGAAGCCCGCGGACAGTGCGTGCTGTGTGAGTATGGTGCAACCTTATACAGCGCGGGATCTAAGAGGTCCGCCTCAATACCCGAGCTGGCCGCGCTTGTGAAGCTTCTCCGCCCACTCAGATGGGTCCTGACCTGTTCAAAAGCTCCAGCCGGCCGCGTCTCACGGTGTCAACCCGCACAATTTGCTGACATTTACCCAGCAGCCTCTGATGCAAACGGCGGGGTGACCACTTAGGCAAACAGCAGACCTCCGTTTTAATGCAATGCGGCTGTATGTCTGGAGATGTATCGATCCTCAGGCCGGCTCTGTTATTTCTTTCACTTTCAAGATGCCGCGCTCATTTAGGCCATGCTGCTGTGTTGCCCCTGGCCTGGCCTGTGGTGTGAGTGTGTGTGTGTGTGTGTGTTGCCTCTATTTGACTTGGCAGGAAAGTGGCACCATGCTGTGACTGTGTTTACTCTTTCGTAACGCTGCCCTGCCCGGCGTGCACACACACACACACACGACTGGCACTGCCATCAGATGGAGGGGAGTGGGGGGGGTGGTGGTGGTGGACTGACAGAGGGCAGGAACAGTCACGACTAATCAGCTGCTCCCTCTCGTCCTCTCTCCCGTTCTGTCTCTTGTTATCCTTCAAAACAGGACATTTTCTTTTCTCAAAAACATGTTTGTTTAATTTCAAGCCGACATCACCACGCGGATCCCGGACTCAACTGGCTCCTCTGGTAGCAGGACTGGGCCGCCACAGGCCTGGGAGCAGCTACTCTTCTGTCGGAGTGTATCATAGTCATGGAGCGCTGCCAGCTAGAGCCGTCTTAAGATCAGCTAAAATAAGTTGACCCCCCCACACACACACCCCCCACCCACAGCAGATTTAGGGCTGTTGTTGCCGTCCACCTACAAGGGACACCCTGCTGAACGTTTGGCTGCATTTATATCAGGGCTGGTTGCGGTCTTTCACATTCAGTTCTTGCTATAAAGAACATTTAATGATCCCGTTCTTCTTTGAGTGGAAGCACATTTGTTCTATCTTTCCATCTTATAGTTTTTCTCAGGAATCACACGTAAGCACGAGATTTCTGTGACATTTCAGTGAGTCTTGGTAGTATGAAATCATGCAGCAAACACATACATATAAAGTGATATGTCCACCAAAAAGTGCTCGCATCGTGTCTGACATTCCAGCTAAATTCATTCAGATCGGAGCAGAGGTTTGGATCAGCTGCCTGGCTAAGTAACAGACTAATGTAACCTCAGCGACTGGAGCGATAAGATGGGAGGCTGAGATGTTAAATTTAGGGCGCAAAATGGGAAGATGGGATACTGGAGCGGCGCGGATAGAACTGGAGAAAAAGAAAAGAGGGGACAGAAGAAGAGGTGGCAGCTGATAAGTCGGAGAGCAGCAGGAGAATACAGAAAGTGCGGGTAAAGAGCGAGGAAGTGGGGGTGAGGGGGGTGATAGTGGCTGGCGCAGAGGCAATGGGTGAGATATGGAGATAAATGGGAAGCGGCAACGTGGGTCAGAGAGCTAGATTAGAAACAGCAGAGGTCTGCAATAGAGGACAGAGAGGGAGATTTAACAGCAGGGGCCCGGCCCGCTGGTGACAGGGAGAGAAATGGAGTTTGGAGCCGCGTGCAGGTCAGAAAGGGAGGGAACGCCGACAGGAGGACGGAGAAATAAAAAATGCACCGATGCCTGCGCGGCGTCTCGGTTTGAAAACCTGAAAATCGCGAGGCTTTGCGCAACAGCCGGCTCTCATTCAGGCAGCAAGATAAGAGGCCTAATTTGCCTTGGAGGAGGAAGCCTTTAATTCTGGGTGATTATGTGTATTTCTCGCTAAGATGTGGTCAGCACCCTTGGGCGAAGCTTCAGCCGAGCGTTGAGCTGCCAAATCCGCGTGGGGCCCGGTGGGCTGCTCGCATCGGTGTAAGCTTGCGAGGTTTGTCCTTGGTGGCTGAGGCTAGGCCACAAGGCTGGTCTGAACTGTAATTGGATTAGAGATCTCTGCGTTGCATCAGGCGAGGCAGGCGGAGTATGCACACACACACGCACACACTACAAGAGCAGAGACGCCTCAGGAAGCCAAGTTCATCTGAGTACTTGAGGCTGTACTCCTCCTCTTCCTCCTCCTCCTCCTCCTCCATATTTTCCTCTCAAACTTTCTTCTTTCAGCATCCTTATTTTTCACATCCCTATTTTCTTTATCCCCCTTTAATAAACAACCCACCCCTTTCCCCCTGGCTGTTTTGTGTAGGTGTGTGCGCTCATGCCTTTTCTGCGTATGAGCATGCTTGTGTGCATGTCTGTGTGTATGCGCACGCCATGGATACCCTCTCTAAATGGGATTACAGGAGTTGCAGGGGAGCCCATGCTGAGAGGACCTGGGAGAATAAAGGAGCAGGGGGAAAAATAAAAAAGTGTAGATAATAATGTGAAAGCTCACACTGAACACGATGGATGTGAATTTGGAAATGTCGTGCTGTAGTTGGAGAGAGGAGCGAGGGAGCTGCTCTTCATCTGTTTTTTTTTTTGTTTTTTTTTCCATTTGCGAACTTCCTGTTTAGCAGCTTTAGACAGGAAGCAAAAGGTGATGTCATGAGCAGTGTGCATCCTGATCGCCTCGTTTACCCACCCCTTTAACCTTTTTGTGTGCACTGACTTAATCTGTGACGAGTTTCCTTTACTTCACTGCATTTACAGAGCTCACGATAACTGATTTCCTTAAACTCAGTCAGATGTTAACTGGGCACAGTGCGTCTCTTATTGGGTCCATTTATCGTCCTTCTCACTTTGTACATGTGATTTATATTGTCACGGAGGTGTCATGTACTTGTAGGAGGAGGGGCGGGAGTTCATCTGGTGCTCATATCTTTGAAAGGCCCAGGTCATCAGTTACAGTAATCGTGCAGCTCACTATCAGTAAGAAGGGTGCAGCTCTGTATGATAATCTTGCACAACCGTGCAGGTGCCGGGAAGCAAAATGAAACAAAAGCCGAGAAGAAAAATGGACTTTATCTCCCTGCCTGATGTGCCAAGGAAGAAACGGTGTACTAAAAGGCGCCAGGTGTTACCGAAAGCTCCAATACATGAGCAGGGTGTGGTGAGGTGTATTGAGTGTTTTTAGGTTTGTTGGACAGGTCCAAACAAGAGGCTGGCATCACTGAAGAGAAAGAAAGATTGTTGGGATTTTCCCCCCTTTCTTTTTTTTTTTTTTTTTTTTTTTATTTTTTTATCTTGCCATGTGCGTACATGCATATGTATGTTAACGCTCGTGTAGCACATGTGGATGTGGTTGAGGCAAAAAACGTAAACAGCAACGAGGCAGTCACTAAGATTAGAGAGGGAGGCGGCGATAGCGCGGTCTTAATGGCTGACAGGCCCGGCACCAGCGGCCATATGTTTCATATGTGTCCGCTGACAGCCCCCGCCGTATGGCCCTGATCTGCACATATGGCCCGTACATCTCCTCAGCTTCCTGCCACCGACCCGGCCAAGCGAGGGAGCGAGCAGACAGCGTGTGGACGGAGATAGAAGGAAGGGGAGGTGGCGGACGTAGCTGTAGGTGTGGGAATAATCTCAAAACAAGGTGTGTCTTTGTTTTTAAGGAGTCAAACTCTACTCTACTTGATGCAAAGCACCCAAATTTGCACCCAGCTGTTGTCTTTCGGAGGCTTCAAACCTGTGTTGCCCATCAGCCAAGAGAATAACAACAATAGCAGCAGCATCAACAGCGGCAGTTTAGACTTGCAGATTTAGCCGACGTGATGAATTAATGAATTATTAATGAATTAATTTACACAGTTTTCCAGACCCAATATTCAGCATCTGTAATACAGTGTTTATTTGATTCTAAAGCTAAGATGAAGACCAAAGAGGTGGCGTCACATTCCTCGTTTTGCTAAATCA
>JAOXYL010000090.1:18247101-18261730 GCA_028564955.1 Terapon puta
TGCTGGGAAACCAACCAATACTCCACTCTCTCTCTCCCATGATAACCCCCCACAGCAAGAGTGAGACTCAGACTGAACCCCAGTACTGGTCCCATTACACCACACAACACTTAACTTTGACTCACAGCAGGGTTAGACAGGCCTTAATCTGCCTAAAACTCTCAGACCTGTGCAATGATCTATGCAAACAGCCCCCCCTTTCCAGTGGATATTTAATTATGCACGTGTGTGTGCAGCCAAAGTGAGTGTAAGGGGTCAGAGTGTGCGTGTGTGTGTGTGTGCAGGTGACACAGCCAGCAGCACTTACCGGTTTATATCGTGAGATCATTGTGCTTCCTTTCAACAGCTCGTCACATCAGACAAAAAAAAATGCAAGAAAGAAAAGAAAAGAAAGAGAAAGGGGTGGCGAAAGGTCCCGGAGTGCAGCCTCTCATGTGTCCACAGAGCAGCCCCGCTCCTGAGTGAGCGTCCGGCGGCAGGCGGAGGTTTAAGGCGGGAGGCGGGGAGCTGTCCGCGGTGCTGAACCCGGGCACCGCGGAGGAGGAAGAAGAGGAGGAGGAGGAAGAGGAGGAGGGCAGATCTTCCCACAGAGGCCACCCTTCACTTTCTGGTGTCCCTCGCGAACCGTCGGGTGCAGCAGAAGCAGCAGCAGGGTGGGGGGGGGTCTGTGCTGGTTGTTGGTGGTAGTAGTGGTGGTGGTTGGTGGGGGGTCAGCGGTCGATGCTCACAGCAGACAGCAGTCACGTATGTCAGCGTGGACCGACAGTGGATTACTGCACAGAGCGGTTATATAATGTGGTACATGTAGTAGTATTGCATCAGGGCTGCTCGGCTTTTTTTTCACCCTGCTGAAACACACACACACACACACACACACACACACACACACACACGATTCAGTTCACGGTTTACTCTCTCACACCCGCTGCTGGGCCCGTTTAATGGCATCCAGGTTCGTGAAGACCCACAAGACCCAGACGTTCAGTGAGCGACTTGATTTTCAAACAGGAGCACTGTTGCCCCCTGTGGACGTTTATTAACAAACCCGCGTGAAAACCGAGCAGAAGTGTTGAAGGCAGCAGACAGGGAAGGTCACAAAAACCATGAGGAAAAGGGGACTTTGTTCACATCAGCTTGTTTGTGTGCTGTTTCCTCACCTTTGAAACGACGTGTCACCTCTGCTGGTTTCTAGGAAAAAGACTTGACTCACCAGTAAGCTGTGATCACATTTAAAAGCACATAAATATACACCTCCTCTTGTATTTTCTTGTCTAAAATGCATGCACTTAGTGTTGGCTCTTTCTAACCAATCAGGTGTTATTTCACACTGTCACACCAGCCTGGTAATGTAATGCTGAATAAAAAAGCACACCAGAGGGAACAGAAGGTCTCTGAGCGCAACAGAAACTCAATTCTGTGAGAAGAGACCTTTATTAGGCTTTGAAAAGGCAGATTAGATGCTATTGATCGCCTGTTTCAACCCGCCCCTTTATTGTTACACTGACAGATGAAAAGGGAAAGATCAGCACAGCCATGCGTATCGAAAAACAAGGTCGAAGATGTCCAGACTCAGCAGAGGTGAAGAAGATCACCAGAGATAACTCGGTATTGACAGGCTCATCCTTTAATAAACCAAGACAGTGGGAATGTGTATTGACCGCAGGAGTCAGTATCCTACTACATGACACAAGCTTATTGTACTCATAAATAAAAACAAAAGACCATCTTCTTCTGGTTCCTTTTTATTTATTTTTATTTTTCATAGGTGAAGAATCAGAATGGATCATTTTATTGCCCTGAAGGAGACAATGAATGCAGAGGGAATCATCAAAAATGTAAAGCTCCTTCTTAATCGGTCTGGTTTTCTTGGCAGGTTGTCGGTGAGACTAGAAGAACGTCCTGTGGGAGAGGAGACAGGAACGAGTGAACAATGATGTACGAAGAGATGTACGTTTAGCAGTTCTTTTAAATAAACAGTGAAAACTTGCTGAGCTTTAAGAACCGGGCTGCTTCAGCAAACATTTTGTAAAGCATGCTGGCTCCACTGCACATCAAACACAACAGACCAACACACATTTTTCTGAAACAGAAACATGAGAGAATCCCAGATTTCTTCTCCTGTTTCATTTTTGACAGAGGAATTGATACTTTTACTTTACATTTCTTTTACTTTATACAAATACACCTCAAATATAACCCAGATAAAACCTGGGGAATAAGTGTTTTTGTTTTGTTTTTTTTTTACTGTAGCAGAGGAGAAATCCTGGCCACAGTATCACCCAGTGTCACTTAGTGTCCATGTATGTCGGAGCATGTCACAGTCCCGTGGAACAACATCAATCAGAACAACTGCTGAAGGCTGGCAGGAATCCTCGGCCGCTTTTATGACCGTCCGTGACCCGACAACGCCAGACAAAGCCACAGAGGCCGCCCACGTACACGTGTTTATATACAGCACGCTGGGTCGGGATGTGGCAGATATATGGTGGGATGGGTCACCACGCGTGTCATCCGTAAACGTCTTGACTCAAATAGCGCGGCTGTGTCGTTGTAGAGCACAAGCCTCGGCAATAAAGAGGCAGCGCCTTCGGAAATTTTTCAAATAGAAAAAAAGGGAAACAGCGCACTGTAAAGGCTGTATTCACTCACTGTCACGCTAGTTTCTCTTGAATAGCCAAGCTGTAACAGCAAACCATAAATCTGAAAGGCAGAGGCGAAACAGATGCCATAATACTGTGCATGTTTCTTCTGATTGACAGGGAGACTGCCACATGTGCTCAAGGAAGAAAAAAAAAAGATGGTGGGTGGGGTTGGGCAAACAAAAAAATAAAACAAAAAACAAATGCCACACCAAACCTCCCCTCTGAGGCGTGCAGTGAAGAGAGGAGGAGGTTTGAAGACCGAGTCGGTTACCAGGATGAGTTGGGAGGAGAGGGAGGAGGGTTAGTGCTGGAGTTGGTAGCCGTGTCTGTACAGTGTTGCACTGCCTTCAAACACCTTCTTGCTCAAAGTGGGACTGACTGATGCTGACTCAGGGCTGCATACACGTGCACACACACATACACATAGACACACACACACACACAAACGCCCCTACTGTCACATACTGTACACTACTGGGCCAGTTTGATTCAAGTAGCAACTAAACAATCACAAAAATTCTTCATTCCAGTTGTATATATAGGAGGTAAAAAATGAATTACACACACTGGGACCAGAACATAAATCACTGTCGGGAATGCTTACACTTCGTCTTCATATTCTTTCGGCGGGGAAACAGCAATCACGACATCGATCCAGTCCTGTAGGTAAAAACAGGTTACTTTCATTTGGCGCTCGACTGAATCGATGACCTCAAGCAGCCAGACTGAATCCTCTAAAGTCAGAGTTAAAACAATCAATCAGCATTCTTGGTGTTAATCTACAATCAATAAAACAGCCTAGCTACCGGGCTAAGTTTCATTTCATTTTTCTTTTAATTTGACTACCTACCCCTCCGCTGTTCCAGGCACGAGCCAGAGAGTTTTGTCCCTCGGTCAAAGTGGCATCGATCAGGATCTTCCCATTCACAGCCATGAGCTCGTCCCCGGGTACGATGCCACCTACAAACAAACATGAGCACAAGTGACGAAAGCTTTCACTCACAGCAGCAGAGATAAATAAAATCTGCATAAAGAGACGCTCCAATGCCTGAACTTCCATGTCAACCCGGGCAAACAAGTAACCCCCCCCTATATTTCACCATGGTGACAGTAATAATGTGTAATAATAAAGTGCAAATACAGGCACAGTTTGCACACAGAATACACACAATGATTTTATTCATAAGGCTTTTGGTCTCCACAGGACTAATGTTCTGAATTTTAAATGTATCTGCAGCACAAACACGCTGTCTGGGACTCCGCTTTAGTGTCTGAATAGGGACATTGTCAGACTTAATTGCCATTTTTTAGGTACGACTAGCGAAAGCGAATGCAGAGGCATACACAAGAGCTCTGTATTAAATCCTGCAGCACTTTACTGAAACTGGTTTAGGGAATGTTGATTAAACTTTATGTTTGTTGTGAGCGACGTAGTTTGTGATGTTGTTTGAATCAAACTTTGTTATACTGACTGGCATTTCTAATGATGTACTCCCTCAGAAAATACTTTAAAAACCTTAAAGGAAACGTTCACTGCAAAAAGTCAAATATTTCTAAATTAGTAAAGTTATCTTATCATACATTACTGAACTACATTTCTTTTATCTAAGATCTTTTAGTGGCTGTACATTGTGACTTATTTTTTAGAAATCCTATGGCTAAATTCAAACAAGACTGCTCAAAATTTAATTTAATTTAAAGTTAACCTGTCGCAGGATAAAAATATGAAAAAAAAATAATAATAACCGTGCTTATCTGCAGCGCCACCTTCATACACGGCAGAAACCACCAACTTTCCCAAAGGTGAGTCTGCTCCTCCCTCCAGAGCCACGTCGAGCTGTCCAGACTTAAGAACAACCAACAAAACTGTCAACAATATCAGTCACGTTTTGGAATATCTTACTTGAAAAGTGATAAGAGAAACACCGCTCATCAATCAACAGTTATCTGAAAGCAGAAGACGCAGACCTTTTTGATTCTCAGCAGTCTCACATCTCGCCCATCTATCTGGTCGGCTGAGAACTATAAACAGTGAACAGATTGAAAAAAAGAAGGGAGATAGCACAAAAAGAGGCTTGGTAAGTCTTGAAACAACAAATAAAGGTGCTACCAAAAAATGACTTCCTACTCTCTGAATATGGCAAAAAACAACATATAATTTGGAGGTTATGTGGCAGGACTTACAATACTTCACTTCTGGAAAGTTATTAATTACTCAAACAGAAGCCATTTGGCCTAATTTATTATATTTACTATTTATGCTTATTTAGCTATTAAAAGACAACAAGTCTAATCAAGTCTACTTCTCTTCTGAAACCAGGAATTAAAACTTGTTGTTGTATTTTTTTTCAAATAGTAAATTTGTCTTAATAGTTGGCATCTCTGGTGTAATCCACAATGGCTGCCAACACATTACGCAACCTCTGGAAACGTGTTTGTACAGATGCAGATATTTCAGTTCTAGTTAGCAAAATCTGTTGGGTATTTTCTGCTTTAATTTTAAGGCAAACATCACGCATTTCTGCACTGTTGACAAGATCATACGATACCATGGAGTAGGGATCAAACTCTTCCTCGTATTTCTGAAATCCCTGAAAGACAATCGATATGCAGTTCATTAAGACGGATCAATACGTCAAAAGGCAGTTAACAAACATGACGCAAAGGAACAAAAGATGTCTTAATGTCTTAATGTCGGTTGTGTAACAGGTCTACGTGCCGCTGAGATTTCCTTTGACAACCAATTCTGTGAGAAACTTCTGATATCACCCTGAACCATGAGGACACTCAGAGCATTCAAAAAGCACAGTGGCCTTTAAAGGCTCCCACTTTAATTCAATATGACAAGAATAATGAACAGAGAACACGTGGAGAATCATTCCTAATCATTCCTACCTAAAAAGACAGCTATTTAATTTGAAGGGAAGGAAATAGAAGAAAGAAAAAGGACAGCACATTTATCCAGCAACGATGACTCAGAGAGCTATCTCTCTCCTGCAGAATGAAAACACATTAATCTCAATGTTCATTTCCTGTTGTTGTGCTGACACTCAACACTGGACCTAAAAAATGAACTAATCAGTGATATATGTTTTTATTTGTCATGGCTGGGGACAGCACTTGAAAACAATGTAACTGATGTGACATTTAAAATCAGAAATAGACAGTAAATCATACGAGAAACATGTTCTCTCTCGCCATCCTTTCTTTTAGTGATGTGCCAAACCAGGTAGAGAGACAGATTACAACCACTTGGGAGTCTGCCATGAACCTTTACGGGCGGCCCTTTATGTACAAAACATCTGCTGCCAGCAAAGATCACAACCAATAACATCAGTATGACCACAACACTGTGCCATGCATTCCCACAGTGTGTGTCCACCATACTACTGTGTGTTCCAAATCAATAAAAGCGCAGTCGCGCATATGCTTCACAACTTGACCTAAAGGCAGTGACACAGCCAACACAGAGAGAGCAAAACAAAAACAAAGTGACTGAGGCTAACCATGAAGAAGTGTGATGTGCAAGCAAGGAGGTGAAAAAATGCAGAGGGAAAAGGAAAGAAGCCACGAAAGAGGAGAAATAAATCAAGAGAGGTAGTGATGGGTATGGATTACTTGTCGTTTGTTGTTTGATTTAAAAGATGAGTTGAAAGGCACCATCCGCTTCAGCATTTCCGGAGGCTGGAACACAAGACCGAGTGACAGCTTTTGGTGAACAAAAGAAACACCTAATTTCTGTGCTTTAACAATTTCCTGAAGACATCATCAAACTATATTTTAAAGAGGAACTTTAAACCAGTTTGCAGATTTCTTTCAGCCCTTTCTGGATTTTACTGTGCTGGCTATGGTCAGAAATGTTGCACTCTGCGGTGATGTCACGATGTGCTGATAGACCCTGGAGTGCACCTCTTCACTTCACCTACTGGCCAGTGTGATGAGCTGTGTCATGTGAGCGTCAGCTACAATATACCACTCCAAGTACAAGAAATACGCTGAATAAGAAAGCTCTGTCTGGTTCACAAAAAACTTGAGATTAAAAGATGAGACTGCCAAGGTTTATATTTGTATATTTGTCAGCTAAACAATCCCCACTGGTACCTTCCAAATATGTGATTCTTTAAAAAAAAAAAACTGTTTAAATATATATGAATAGGCTGATGAAACACTGCCCGACTGAAATGTAAACACTATAGTATATCATATAACACAGTCCTCATGAATATGCTGCACAAAACACAACTATTTTTGTCAAAATTCCCAAATCAACTTAAGAAATAAAAGATATAAAACTGTTTTTCAAAGCAATTGGTGTGCTCTGACATTTGTGGTAAAACATGTCAGAGGGAAAGTGAATGATTTATGGGCTGCCTTCCTCCAGCCACTGCAGTCAAGGTGCCCCTCGGCAAGACGTTTCATCTCCAGCTGTGGAGCTGATCTGGAATTCAGCTGTGGATGCATGACTCTATTAATGTGAGGGAGAGAGGCTTACTAGAAAGTGTTTAGAGGTAAATACAGTTTGAAAAAAACAAACAATCTGCCCAGTTTCATTAGGGCGCTTTGACAGGAAGGAGAAATGGCTCCTGCGCGTGATCTAATAACCACAGATTGGCTTTCTGTGAAACAGCTGGAGAGTCTGGAGATCTCGGCAGGACTTGTGAAAAAAGGCGGAAATGAGTCCCTCGCCCAGATGATTGCACACTGTGTCAGATGTCTGAATGCTTTATGGACACATTAAGTTGAACTGAAGTGTGATGCTGGGAGGAGATGATTTCTGTGTGGTGTGTTTCATACCAGGCCATCAGAACGGAGAGCAGGTCTGTGTGGATCTGGTCGGTGGGTCTGAGACTGAGGCAGCATGACGGGTTTTGACATGACGGGGGCCATCTGACGCCTCTGGTTGGGGGGACTAGGAGCTAATTGCTATTGGGCAAAGACCGTGTTTCCATGCAGCACATGAGTATACCGTTTGTATTTAAACAGCGTGCTTGTTCATTAACATTTACAACAAAAGGACCTGCTTTGGAAAGTCAAATGAATAAAACTCATCATTTTGCTTTACAGAAACACACTCACCAAAGGAGAGCTTGAACTGGAAATTCGACTGGCATGGGAGGTATTTCTCATTACCTGAACCACAGTAAAATAAAATGAATCTTTCAGCCCTCTGGCACATACAGAGCACTGCAGAAATACCACCGCAACACACACCAAGACTCATTCCTATTTTTTTTCAGACATCACAGCGTTGCTGAGGTTTCACAAGCCTTCTACGCAAAGCCCACTGGACAAAATGCAAATGTCCAAACAAGTGTAATCTTTCAATCAGTTCCTCAAGTGAGCTATAGCATGTTGCTTTCATCACCACTGCACACCATGCAAACCCTACTCTGTATAACAAGAAGCTACAGAACTGATAACAACAAGCAGCGTCTCTGCTAGAGGAAAACTGTAAATCAATGATCGGCCACTTCAGCCTTCCTAATACAGTGTATCGCATTCACGTCATGCATAAAACATCTCAATACATAGAACACAACATGCATAGACGCTTATGCATTAAAGATCCTATCCCGCCTTGTAAATGCATTAACCCTACATATTTCTTTTAACCACTGACGTGACGCATATTTCATAGATGGAAAAAAGGCTTGGCTATCTATCCGGTAAACAAGGAAAGGGGAAAACACAAAGAAGGAAACACCAGCCCAACACATCAGCTCTCCCACGTGAGAGGCTCTAACCTTTGGACTGGAGGGGTAGGACATTTCGCTGGCGTTAGACGAGTAAATCCCTCCTCTTGGGAGATAGCCACCCGACTCCCACTCGCTCCTGCGCTCTGGAGGACTGGGAGGGTGTTGGAGGTGATGCTGGTGATGCTGGCGGTACCCGCTGAGGGTTCCCACTCGATCCCCCGAGTGCTGCTGGGGCGGGGGCGGAGGGGGAGGCGGTGGGGGAGGCGGAGGAGGGGGCGGCGGGGGAGGAGGCCGCGGGGCAGGCTGAGGGGAGGATGGAGGCCACGATGACTGAGGCGGAGGAGGGTAGTGGGAGGAAGGCGGGCGAGGGAGCTGGGGTTGGGGGGGAGGCTGAGGCTGCGGGCGAGGGCGGCGCCCCTTGTTGGTGAGCGTAGATGGAGCAGAGGGGGGTTTTCTAGCGCCAGGTGGAGAAGGGGGCCGCCGCTGCGGGGGTGGCCGAGAGGTCGGAGGGGAGTAGTTGGGTATTGTAGGGTTCAGCTTGGGCGAGGGTGGAGGGAGAGGTAAGGGAGGGGGAGGCTGGCTGGTGCTGGGCTGGGTGGGGGCCAGTCTCTTCAGAGGGCCCCTCAGGCTCTGATCCACCTCATCCAGGTTAATGTCATCCAGATCAGTGGTGGCCAGGTGGAGGCCGCCAGGGAAACGCTTCACTTTGGGCTCAGAGGCAGGAGAACGTGGCGGGGAGAGCTTAAAGTCACAACGACATGAAAAAGAACTTGTTTTATTCTAACTTCCCTTATTGTTGATGTTTCAACAGTGAAGACTGGTCACCAATGATGCTCAAAACACATTATTATTTTCTCTACTTGGACATGACAGCTGGACTACAGCCAACTGACAGAGATCATTTGCAGTCAAAATGTTGTCATGTCCATGTAGAGTAAAAAAGCAACAGCGTATGGCTATATTTTGTCTCCTTGTAAGACTTCACTGAACTCCAGCATTCACAATTTCACTACTCTGGTTTCTCTCTTGTACTTCACTTGCAGGAGAATAAGATATATTTTGTGGTGAGCCGGTGAAAAGAAACAACTAAACACACGACAAAAAGCCAGACACAGTGTAAACCATGGCCTCACTCTATCTGAGACCCACTGTGCTGCGTCATTTCACTAACTACCATCCTGTTTTAAGCGTGAATGTGTTGATAGATGTTGAGAAACAGTCATCAGTCAAACATGGCAGGAAGGAGTCGCCTCAGTGCTATCATAATGAATGCTATGCAGTTAAAAAATTAGCCTATAACACACAGTGGTACGATATAGAGAAAGACAAAGCTTTGTCAAAGGCTCTGAGTGCAGAGAGGTTTCGGACAGAGGGGGCCTCGCTCTGTACCTCTGGAGATTCGTTCTCCACACAGGAGATCTGCTCCAACCGAGTCTGACAAAGACGCTCCACCCAGTGTTGCACTTTCTCCGACTCTTCGAGGTCCTCTCTTTCCGTCTCAGACACCTGGTGCGGAGGCAGAGCCATATATGCATCAAACAACAGTAATCACGTTTACATGCCCGGCATTAACTTACACTCAATCCACACTTTCGCTTTGCTTCACTCTTTTCGCACCTCCTGAACCAGCCGATTGATCTTCAGTTGTTTCTCTCGTTCATACATCTCCTCTTTCTCCTTGGCCAGTTTCAGCTCAAACTCCATCTCCTTCTTGTTCTTCCTCTGCTCCTGTAGCGTGTCTGTGTTGGACACTTTCTTCTTCTTCTTCTTCTTTTCTCCTTTCTGAGGTGCCACCGGTTAGTCAGTGTTAAAAGCAAAGGACCAACAAATCTGCCACTCCAAACCAACACGGCACGACATGCATGAATCGCTAGTGACAACACATTGTGTAAGATTGATAAAACTCGCAAACGCTATCAATCTTGAACGTGTTGCTGCCACTTTGCCACAATAAGATAAAAATGTTTCAGACCAGACGGGAGGTTTCCCAGTCTTTCACACCACACTGAACTGTACCTTGCGAAGTGACGGCAGTTTCCCCTCATATCGATAAAACCAGCCAAATGCTAAAGACGGAGATGAGCACAGGTCACTCTCACAGGTTTGTTCAATAAAGCCCAAAGATAAAGCAAAAGACTCAAACAAGTGCGGTGTCCATTTTGAAAAACAACACTAAAAGAGCCATGACACAGCAATCAATAGGAAAGAAGAAAGAAACTTTTCTTTTCTTTCTGAAGCTGAATTTTGGTTGCTTGTCTGAGCGATGAAAATCAGAAAGAAAACATTTTCTCCCACGGCCACAGTTTGGTTGTCAAAAGAAATCCTGACGGTTTGCGAGCACGTCGTCCTGCAACAGCTGCGACTTTGGCAGCTGAGGCTCCGGACTCACTTGTCGGTCCTGCTCTTCCTCCTCATCGTCTCCTGTGAGGGAGCTGGCTCGGTCGGCTTAGAGGAGAGGCCGTAAAAAAACAGCACGGCACACCGAAGTGACAGAGACAGAGCATGCGGAGAGGAGGAGGGGAAATAAGGTGAGATGCAGGCAAGAGTTACTTAAGTCAGGGAGAAAGAAAATACGTAGCCTCAGAAGTAAACAGAGGATTAGTGCATATAAGGACAAAGATTCTCTCAGGCGTCCTTACGAGAACTCTTGGCCTTTGAAGAAGATGCCGTTTTTAACTCAGGCGGGGCAGGTGATGGGCTCTTCGGAGTGCGGGGGGTCTTGGGGCTGTCTTTGGGTCCCCAGTCCTCCTGCCACTCTCTGTTGTGCTTCCTCTCCGCAGCCTCGATCCTATAGGGGGCGACGAATCAGGAGAGGTAAGACATTTGATGGATAAGAAATTCAAAGCCATACTGAACGGACACGTTGTGGACGCAGCGGGTCACATACTTCTCCATCTCCTGCTTGTAGCGTTCCTCTTCCTCTGCAGTTTTCTGAGAGATCTCCATATGCCTCCTGTTAAACACATGGTAAAAACAGACAAAATCAGCCCATTTACTTACTTTGTACCTGATATATGTAGATGTATGTTCTGTGCTCTGTGTTTAAACTTATTTATGTACTCTGCTTATGTTGTGTTGAGGTGTAAGGGGGTCATACAATGCCCTGAATGCATTTGGAATATTTTAATTGGGGTTGACAGGAGAGATTTGATCCACACATGAAACACAACAAGGCACTGACTGACAGACGACAGTAAGGTGACGCTAACACTCACATGCATTTAATGTGTGTATGTGTAATGAGAGGCTGAGTCGCTTATTAGTCTTAAATATAAAAGCAAATTGGTTAAAACCTTAAAAACTAGTAACTAGTCAAAAATCAAAGAAAACTGTTTATGGTCAATGATACAAATAGAACTTGTCAGTGCTGTGTATAAATATAATTATAATATAATTTGATGTGCGACGTTATCTTTGCTATTTGAATTAGATAAAAAATCTTGCACTATCACAGTCATCTGCTTCCATTTCAGGTACATCTAATAGATTCTTTTAAGCACAAATATATATACACACTCAAAATCTATCTGGACTAAAAACAGGGTTGTTCTTAAGAAGAGGAGCGTTCACTCACTGCCTCTCCTTCTCCTGCTGCTCTTTAATGATTTTGTTAGTTTCCAGCGCCACCCTCTTCTGATGCATCAGCTCCTGCCTGTCCAGCTCCCTGCGGGCCTCCACTGCCAGGCGCTCCTCGTCCGTCATAAACAGCTCTCTGCCCTGAGAGAGTGACAACAGCCAGAGACGATAATCAGGGAAAAACACAGCATACAGGGTCCTTAAAACTTTTTTGGCTCTGGAGACCGGCAGGCAAGCCCAAACCAGCCTCCCGAACCAGGGAAGGAGAAGAGATGTCACGAAACATCTCTGAAGCCGAGTGAGCAATCTCTGTGATTACTGTACTGTTGCAGGGTTTCATATTAATGTAGGGACATAACTATATGAAGCACGAGGTGTCTGATAAATATTTATTACACTTTACTGGCTCGGCTTCGATATAACTGATCAACATGTCACACGTGAAAAACAGCCATCTTGTTCTGGAGCACAGCTTTGAATTTTAATGACCTGTAATGGAGGATGTACTGCGGGTGTCAAAAACAAAACACAGACACACACACACACCAGTACAGATAAATGTATTAGACAGGCGTCAGGGAAAGCAGTACGTCAGACAGACTGCTTGTCTCAGTTACACAGTCGTCATGAGGAAAACAACCTGCCGAGTGACTCTACTGATGATAAATGTTGCTCCTGCAGGCCGCCAGACGGAGGCTGCGTAATGGGAGGTCTCCAAAACAAACAAAAAGGCACATCAATCTGTGCGGTGCAGGAATGCAAAGAGGAGAAGGACGACATGTTCGTGTCTCCACATACATCACAGATTATTCCTTTCACTTTTTTTGCGGAGGGCGATTTTCTGGTGGTTTTAAAGCTGATTACTACCACTTCTCTTGGACTTGATTCATTTGAAAGAGCTGAGTGCTTTGTGTACAGATGTAATCATGTGCATTTTAAACTTAGTGGTGCTATGTGTTGTGTCTCTGAGAGAATTCAACACTACTCATAAGAGTTACAGGAGTTAAAAAACAACAGTTAAGCTGAGTTGAGCTGCAAAAAGGATCATATCATTTAATGTACAATACGTTACTATAAATGTTTATTACACATAATGCAGGTAAAAATGCACTTACAGCTCCCGTCAGCACAGTTATAGTCAGACTCCGGCTGCTTTTCAGGACTCTCACAGCCTGCGGATATAAGAAGAGAAATAAAATAAGAAACACATTTACATTTAAATTGAAATATAAATGATAAAACTATAAATTAATGTGAATACAATATTAGTGCGCCATGGTCTGTGTGAATTATGTGTTATGTCTATCCATCAGGGTGTGAAATGATCAGCAAGTCCTGGTAAATACTGCAGGCTTTGTTTTCTGCATCAGCCACTTTGGCAAATAACCAACAGTCCACAAGGGATTTTTTTTCTATTGGAAAGCCATTTTGGCTGGTTAAACACTAATTTGTCTGCAGTTTTGTAGCTCAGTGGGTTAAGTGCACAACACAAACTGCCAATCATGAGGTGTTAAACATCCACTGGCATCACAAGCACAGTTGCTCTTGCTGCGGGTGCTTTGGACAGAATGGACTAAACTGAAATGAATGATAAACTGTGGGGGAAAAAAGAATTAAATCAAGCTCTACACACCTCTTTGTGATCCGCATTGGTGAAATCCACCCCGTTCACCTCAACAATCTGGTCTCCAACCTGCGTTTTGGAAGAAAACAGAGATGCAGCTCACAGCAGGCAGACTTTGATCAACCTGCTCAGGGCATTTTGAGCAAATCACCTCGAGTCCAACTTCTGCAGAGAGGGAGCCTGGCTTGACGTTGCTGATGTAGATGCCTGGTTTCTGGGTTGGACCGCTGGAGATGCTGATGCCCATACCTTTAGTGCCCACGAGGCTGAGGAAAACCTTCTTCTCCTTGATTTCTTTGCCTCCAATGGACGCCAAGCCCGCAATGCTGCTTTTTTTCTCCTGGGGAGGCAGTTCAGAAAGAAAGGACAAAATGAAGAAAAGTCCACAAACCCTCTGCTGATGTGGTACAACATTTGAAAAGGAAAGAAGAAATGCTATGAGTTCCACTGTCCCCTACCCCTGACTCGGACACAAACTGGTCGACAAACTGCCACTTGAGGGGCTCGTCTGTAGAGCTGGAGGAATACAATGCAGCATCGTCACTCCCCATTTCACCATTCATCATCATTCATTTCAATAGAGAAACAATGAATAAACCAATGGAAACTATATTACCACAACAGTCACCTTACCTTTTAACTGGGATCATCCCCACATCTGTCAGGGGAAAAAAAAAAAACAAATTAAACAAAAAACATTTTTAAAAACAATGCCACTGATCAATCATGCTGCTCTTGGCAACAGATGAGTTTGTTTGACATACGCCTGACTTTGAGTGACACAATCTTCTTGGTCTTGATGAGACTGATGACCTCCTCGTGGATGCAGGAGGAGATGGAGTATCCGTTGATGCGCACAATCTCATCACCGACCTATAAATCGACACAGATATCGTGGATGACATCCCCCAGCCAGATCACAGAAGACGTTATTGGCACACAACAATTTACATCGCTGTCTGGTGAGCACACCATGCAACATGATATGTGGTCTGTTCACGTGTTAATGTTTTACACATTCGCGTGACTGATGCTCTTGGCTTAAGTGACTTAATGAAAAACAGTTAAAGAAAAACAACAGCAAAGATGTT
>JAOXYL010000090.1:18263081-18276155 GCA_028564955.1 Terapon puta
GAACTGAGAACATGAAATACCCGAACTTATACAACACAGGCACACAATGCAGCAACAAAGAAACATTACACTTAACTACACTAAGACTTGTAAGAACTATTTTCTCATTTTATTCCTGTGTTCCTAATATTGTGTTTTCTGAGTCTTCCTTAGGGTTTCTGTAATAACATAAAAAATAAAGAAGTGTAAAAAAAAGTGTAGAATTGGAATAAAGAACAAAATAAGGAGCAAATAATAATGTTGCCTAGAGCAGTAACTATGAATAATTAGTGAGAAAAAAATCTGCAAACTGAATCTCATACTGATTCCAGTAACAATGGCCCTCAGAGGATCTCAACACAGTACACAGCCCATTTAGCGTTACACATCCAAACTGTCAGTTTTTAATAAAAAATAATGAAAACTGATGCATAAGAACCAGATATATTATCTTTTTTATTCCACACATGCATCGTATTTGTCAAACAGCGCAACAACAGACACTAATCTCGCCTTCACACTGCTACCTCTGGATCAATGTGAGGCTTTATGTAACTTTTTCCATATTCTGCAAGTTCTGCTTCACACCCTTAAATGGACTTCTCCTTTAATCTTTCATTTCTATATTAAACAACAGTAAATGTAGGTAACTATGACATCTAAATGCTGATGGAAAAAAAAACAACCCAATCATCTTTCTTCCATAATTCAAAAGAAAAACAAAAGACGAACAGAACAGCAATTAAAGTGACAAAGTAAAAGCTACTGTGTAAAATCTGTCCACCCAGCCTCCTCCTTGAATTATTAACAGGTGCCATTTCAGCCCCGTTTGGAGGATGAACATAAAAAGAGCTTTTGTGGATAACTGGCCAGGCTTGTCGGAGCTCAGTGGAAACTGATCAGAGGCTTAACCAGCGGGGCCACAGAGCTCTGCTTCTGTACAAAGATTAATTGAAACCTAGCACACCCCGCCCCCCCTCAGTTCGCCCCCTCCCCAGACCCCTTGAGACCAGGCTGTTATCAGAAACCCTGAGGGAGCACACGGTTTAGACTGGAGGCCTGGGTGCATCCGCAATAAGCGGAAACGATTAAGAGTTTTTGAGAACTAAACATGAGAATGCTAAAGGTTGGTGAGGAATTAGGAGAAGTTAAAAAGGGGCACTTAAAAAGGGGCATCATTTCAGAAAAAAAGAGAATTGCAGCAACACCTGAGGCAACAACTAGATTTTGTATCTTATATTGACTTTTTTATAATGTTGTGCATAAAAAACATTACTAAATGTTTTATGTTAGATGTAAGATGAGCTCAACCAACAACACTTTCTATCAGAACTGCACTAAAGGGGATGTAGGGGTGAGAAATTACACCTCTATGATATAAAATCAAAGAGAAAATGCAACTTGTTTCCAGACACACACACAGAGCAATGCAGCGACTGATGGTACTCACTTGTGATACATGCGGAGCACATCGTACAAATAATCCTTCTCTGCTTCATTTTCAATCAGCAGCTCCACCTGCAAGAAAGGACAAACACCTGTTACCATCCTGCTTCTGATGCTGAACCGGACACACAGCGCTCCGCTCTCCAGTGGTCCTGTCAACACACACAGGGGGGTGGCTCAACCTGTGTGTGTGTTTATGTTGGAGCGATACAGACCTGATGCCGGCTCAGCTGCCGCAGAATGGTTTTGAGGAAACGCTTCGGCCATTCACTGATATAACACATTTTGTTCTTTTTAACTAAATCTGGCCTGTTGCTTTGCTTTTTTTCCTTTTTAAAAAAAAAAAAATCAGACTGACAGTTAAAACTAAGCTGTGGGGACGATGAGGCTCCTCAGACTACAGCAGGTGTACCGGGCTCCCCTTCCCTACCCATGAAACCACTGGGAGGGAATAATGGCAGTACAGCTGAGGAGAGGCTACAGTGGGAAGGTCAGCAGTGTCATCTTACATCTCAGACACAAACAAGAGGTGAACATTCACACCCAGCATTCACACACACACGCACACGCTCACAGAGCAAAAACATATGCACAATCGGACACTCCCAAATTCCCGCATTTCATTTAGAATTTATAGAACAGGTAGATCACCTGTGACTCACGACAGTAATCGTAAATGTAGGACTGCTCTACGTGGACCCTGCTGTCAGGGTGTGTGTGTGTGTGTGTTTATGACTGTCATAAATTTCTCTTGCCCAGGGCAGGGAGACACAGACCGAACTGCATGCACTTTGGCACCATAAACCAACAAGGACAAAGATTAAGAGATTATAAGAAGGAGCACAACTTTGTTCTAAAATCAGGTATACAGATTATTGTATATACAATGAACCACTGGAAAATTAAACACCTTTAACCGGCACTTTAAACCTGACAAAACCCTTGAAAGAATAAAAATCTTAATCTCTACACACTCGCTCAACCTAACAACAATGACAGCGCCCCAATAAAGAAACAAAACCTGATTGTGCCATGTTGGCCCCCCCGGCCTCTAATTAAACCCGTAAATTGTCCCATCTCTTCCGCTCAGCTGCTCCTCTCTGGCACGGCCGACAATAATCTAATGCTAAGATGCCCTTTATGAAAAGCCTGCGGTGTGGGACCCTGCCTGCAGCACAGATGGCTGTGTGATGATCCCTACATGCTCCGCGGCCGAAAACGCCCTGAACATATCATGTTCCCTTCTTCTGTTATCTTTTACTCATCGTCACATTTTGAGACTGCAGTGTGCCAACAACAACCACAAAACACAGAAAACATAATCATACATATGTGTTTCATTTATGGGCCCACATAGCATAGTTTGAAATAACATTTATCTTCTCCTGGAGCTGCATGATGTTTACCTGAGCCAGGACATGTACCACACTGTGCAGCTGCTCAAGGTGCACTGTGGATACTTTTAACTTTCAAAGGCAACTATGCTCATAACTCACAACAGGCCTTTAATAGCAAATCTAGTAACAACAATTGTTTTATCTGCTATCTAGTGACAAATCAGCTTTTAACCCTAAATATATGACCATAAAATCTATAATTAATGAATGGCTTATACAAATGCTTGCTCTTGGAGAAATATCTTTACGTTACAAATAATTTCTGAATGATTTTATCTGTTGTTTCTTTTTCGTGAGTCTGTCGGTCAGGCCTGTGTGTCTGCGCAACATCCCACCGAGAGAGAGCGAGAGAGAGAGACACCTGAGCCAGGTGAGGCAGGTGGACAAAGAGCTGTCTAACACTTTGTTTGATCGACAACAATGAGAGCACCGTGTCTGGATCTCACCTTGTGGCGAAATTCCCGAGCGACTTTCCTCTCCATCGTGGACGGACAGACGGACCACCGCGATCTCCCGCTGTCGGTGAAGTTTGACAGGACCGTCTGTGCGTCAAGCTGGACGTAGTGACATCACAGCATCCGGCTTTCAAAATAATTCACAAGAAATTCCAACGTCATACAAAAAAAGTGTTTCACTCAATGACTGTGACAAGAATTAGCGTCTTAAAAAGACATGGCATGTCCCACTATCAAGTCAGTGTGTCATATCGTGTTTGTGTGTTGTGTTCGGGTCTCTATGCTGACTGACCAACAAACTTTTATATTTCTCAATTGGTTTAACATACGTTTCAAATTCGGGCCTTTATTTTGAAGGGAGACCCGTTGTTTTTTTCATTTGTGAAACTCATGAGTTTCCCATGAGTTAGACAAATGATAAGACGCCTAGTTGAAATACAAAATATCTGTATACACATTTTAAACAAAGGAAAAAAATACCAGACACACATAAGGAGTGTTTTAACTCAGAAAAAGTCCCTGAACGTCATTAATCGTGGTCGACTCTTACGTGAATTATAAGAAAACTCTACTTACCCGAATCGCTACATAACAGACATTATTAATGGTGTGTTTATTGTGTTACTGATCATTTCATTTCGTTTTGAGACACTCGCGTTGGCTTAGCTCACCGCTAGTTGGCGGAATAACAGCAACTTCCATTCAGAATCCCACGAAGAAGACGAAGAGGCGTAAACTTCCGGGTTTCAAAAAGCTCGATAGCAACGAACAACGACAAGGCACTGACTACAGGTCTGTGAGTTAATAATGACTGCAACTCCGTGGGAAATGTGTTTATATGTTAGCCTATAACACCCGAGATAAGCTTATTATTATCATGTAGCTGCACTGTTACCTCCTGAGTTTATATCGCGAAAATCTTAAGTTTCATCAGCAGTTTATCTTTCATATTTTCTTTGCAACGGGCGCACAAAAGTTGATATACTTTTTTCATAAATCTCAGTTTCAGTCAGCACAGCTAAGTCGAGTTGTCCCTTGGTTTAATATGTGTTTAAAGTCTTTAAAATGCATATATATTCAGTCATTTATAAGATCAGCTGTGGTTTCAAACCTCCCGCCCCCCCTGCCGCCCAAACAGTGTGTGGTGCAGTAATATTTTACTTATGACTAATATACATTTTGACTAACTGTAACTTACCTTGTTGGTTAATATTAAACCCCCCACAAATTTTTGGAATTATGATTATAGTGCATTAACATAATATTTTATTTTTACTGGTAGTTTCAATATTTGTTTGTTGTCATTGGTATATGTTTTCAGCGAGAAACAAAGAGGCAGGAACATCTCACAAACACAAAGGGGTTTTATAAGATGCCAACTGTATTGAACATTTGCTGTAATTATATCAGTATTTACCTAATTATAATCCCTCACAGGGGCACCCCAAGGTGACATCTCCCAATTTACAGGTTTATTCATGCATAGCTGGCTCCTGCTGACCCCTCACTCTCAACTCACAAAGCTTTGTCTGCGTCACTTCCTGCAGAAAGCATGTGAATATGAGACCTGCAAAGAAAAATCCTTTCTTTCTGCATTATCAATGACAGCTTATTCTTTTATTTTTTGTTGTCAGTGTCTCGTGTTAGGATGGGATCCCCTACAAAAGGTGCAACGCCACACAGGTAAGATCAAACAGTGAAGTCGACTCAGATACAGAAAGACAGACTGTTGGACAGGGCGTGCACACTGTGAGGAGGATGTCATGCTTTTAACTGTAATCTCCCCGAATGATGCTTGGACTGGTTCTGTCCCCCCCCCCCCCCACACACACACACACACACACACACACAAAAATAATACAGTGGACACACAGTGGATTGGTGTCTTCTTCCATATTGGCCTTTTTATATTACGTATTTTTGTTTACTTGCAGAACCAACATCCGGACCCCTGGCCGCGAACCCGATTCCCCTCTTCCTCCCATCAATGAGCGGCTGGCGTATCTGCGTCCCTCCAGAGAGCTGCTGGAGTTCTACAGACAGAAGATCGCCCAGTTTGACGAAGAACATGACGAGCTGCTGCAGATGCTGGAGAAGTACAAAGGCATCACAGAGGACCAGGTGAGGCACAGCTGGGAGTCATATGTGACGTTGCTTTTCAGGCATGCCAGAGTCGTTTCGCCTGTTTCTTATTGGTCATTTCTCTGTCCTGGATATCTTCCCAGCATAAGCTGCAGTGGGAGGTACGACAGCGTGAGGGAGAGATTACAGAACTTCAAAATGCACTGAGTGACATGCAGGTCTACCTTTTCCAAGAGAGGGAACAGTCTCTGCGGCTTTATGCAGAAAATGACCGACTAAAGATCAGGTGAGATGCAGTTGTTGAGTCCTCATTAGTGTTGTGTCTGTACTTACCTGTGCCTGTTTAATGTTAATAATAATTTCCATCCATCCATCATCTTCCGTTCATAATAATTTTATAACTATCTAGACCTGAAAAACCTAATAAAATCACTTGACAACATTCTGCTTAACAGAGTAAAGGACAACACCTGTGCAGGTGTGCAGCGTCTTTTAATGTTTGTCTTAAGTATTGCATTGCTGTTATTATTCCTTTGCAGCTCTGTACATGAAACTGTCAAACCTTATATTCACTGTTGTACAGGGAGTTGGAAGACAGGAAGAAAATCCAGCACCTTCTTGCCCTGGTGGGTCCTGATGCAGGGGAGATCACATATTTCCACAGAGAACCTCCGCACAAGGTAAACATTTTTACTTAAAATCTTTTCTCTTAATCTCACAACAGATTCCTTTGCTCAACAAACACAAATGGCATAAACAGAATGGTTCTAGCTCCACCTACTGCTTTAGGGTTGGACACAATCCACAAAAAAGCAACGGAGCCAAGATCCTTTTTTGTTGATTACCAAAATAAAGATTTGGTTCCACTTTAAATTCAGGCAGCAAAAAAAGGTAAAGAATTGGCTTGAATACATTTTGAAGACGTGCTTTATGTGATGATTATATTTCAGGTCACTATCAGACAGAGGATCCCTGAGTCTGGATCAGAGGAAAATCTCAATCTCAGGCCAGAAAAGTTAAGACCTGCTGTGACCAGAAAAGGTTTGAAAACATTGTTATGCATTGTTTTACATTTTCTACAGTATTCAAAACATATTAAATACCCAGGAATTATGAGAATTTAATCATTTGTCATTTCTTGTCTTTTTTTATTTAGGACATGAGCAGTGTTGTTGTATTCAAACAAACATGTTTTAATAAATGATGACAGTATCCTGTCTGGTAATGCTTTTTGTGTAGTGCAACTCAAACACAGCAAAGCTTCCTTGCAAGATCTTAGAGGGGAGCTTTTTGTATAAAAGGAATAATTCCTCCAAACAGACTGCCATTTTTATTTCGTATCTGTCTACACAGAGAGTAGCAGGAGAACAAAAACAGCAGACATGGTAAATGGAGAGAGCCTGGAACAATACAGAACTGATAACCAGACGTTGTTACTACAGGTACGTCTGCATGACTCCTTTCTAAATCAGATAATGAGATTCATGTGGTTTACCACTAAATATTCCCTCTTACTACTCTAAGGTATATAAATAAATGAAACCTTTTCTCAACTTCTTTCATGTACTAAGCTTTTGTTCTTGCGGCTCATGTTTTCAGGTGGAGGCTCTGCAGGCTCAGATGGAGGAGCAAACACGTCTGGCCAAAGAGCAGGTAGAGTCTCTGATGGAGGACAGACAGATTAAAACTGAGGAGGCTCAGGCACAACGGCACAGAGATCAGGAGCGAATCACAGCTCTTACTGATAAGTGAGTCTGCAGCTATTCAACACCGTTTTCATGTTGATCACGTATGAAAGAAGTGGATTAGTTTTTCCTCTTTTTGGAATTACACTTACCGCTTTCAGAGATGATAAAAACACTCGTCAGCCCGACCTCGATGTACAACTCTCCCTTCCTCTCACATTCAACACCTCAGGCTCAAGCGAACCCAGAACCTGCTGTATGAGAGCACCAGAGATTTCTTGCAGCTGAAGTTCTCCACGCGAGCTCACGAGAAGAGCTGGATGGTGGAGAAGGACCGGCTTCTCCGGGAGCTGGACACCTGCCACAACCGTCTGAGGAAGGTCGGGCCCTCTGGTGGAGAGCTGGGCCGGACGTGGCAGCCCAGCAGCAGCACGGCCCCACTTCTGCCCCGGCCACAGCCAGAGTCTCAGAAAACACACAAGGAGGAGCTAAAGGTGATATTTGTTCTTTTTCTGTTTACAATGTATGACTGTATATTTAAATTGCGAGTGTAAAGAATCCTGTTGGAGTTGTTTAATTGTCTTATTTAAATTAATCTTGATCATCAGGCATTGCAGGAAGATCTGAAGCAGGCCCACCGTCTGGCAGAGATGTACAGGGAGCAGTGTATTACTCTGGAGACAGAACTGGCTCAAATCAGAGAGGAAGGAGACGTGGGCAGGGAAATATTTAAGGTACCATTGCTGGACTGATTTTATCTGTAAAATTATCATAGTCAGACTTTGTTTCTTGGTGATCCTCATGTTTTTTGTTACTGATATTTTGGGCTTGCTAAATCTTTATGTGTGCAGGAGCGTTCGGACAAAATGGCCAAGCGCCTTCAGCTGATGACTCAGCGTTATGAAGCGCTGGAGAAGAGGAGGGTCATGGAGGTTGAGGGCTTTAAGACGGACCTGAAGCACCTCCGACAGAAATTCAAAGACGTGGAAAAACAACTTCTCAGGGTAAAAGACTTTGAGTAGTCTTGAAAGAAAACATTTGGTATCACCCATTTTCCATACCGCTAATATCAAACTGTTAAACCTGGTTTGTATGTGTCACTGCTTCAGGCTACTCTGAATATCGGGCCCAACCAGGACTTAGCCATTCTGCATGAGGTACGTCAGACCAACACCAGGACTAAGAAGGTTCAGAATGAGCTGATGGCACTGAAGGCCAAGATCTATGGATTGGAAAATGAGCTGAGATTTAGCTGAGGAACCGACTGTGATGCTCTTTGAGCTTTATATGCTCTGTGTTTGTGCTACTGTGTTTATAACTGAAACTTGACTGAATGTGATTTCTATTTTGTATCTCGGACCAATAAAGATGTTTTGCTACAATGGTTTTAAATCAGTGAATAAATCAAGATGTCTCCTCTTCTTAAAGTCACAATCCTGAAGACTTGTTTTGTTTTACGTCACACATATGCGTTAAAAGCTTAGCTGTGGGATTTATGTTTTCTTCAAACACATTTTCCAAAGTCAAGTCAAAGTCAACTTTATTGTAAAGTGCACTATATATACCAGATACACAGTGCAGATGAAATTACGATCCTCTCTAACACAGTGCAAACAAGCAGTAACAGTAATAAAATACACACACAAAAAAAAGTATGTGTGATAAAAAAGTAACTGGTACTAACAAGGAAAGTAAAATGTAAAATAATTTAACATGAGACATACATAGAACAAACAGACAACAGAATTTCACAGTATTTACAAAGGCACAGTGGGTGAGTGGATAATGTCCATTTTTGTGAGTGGTAGTAGTGCGATTATAGAAAGTGGGATGTGCCAGGATGGGGAGGGGAGCATCCCTCCATCAGATTATGACTTAAATTAACTTCCCTTGAGGCTGGCATTAGGTTTGCAAAATTAGTAAGGCTCTACATGTCAAATAGACATAAAAGAAATAGAAAGGGCAATAAAGAAGAAAATGAGGAGGTACATAGACTCAGGAAACAAACTTTATTTGTAGTACTACAAAGAAATACACTGTACATGTAACAAGAAGTCTAGAATACTGTTTGTAATATTGAAACTTAATTACATTTAGTGAGTTTCATTTCTGGAGAAAGTCTACAAACATTGTTTCCGGTGGATAGACAAGGTGACGTAGGACTGTACCAGGAAGCTTTGTGGGGTTTTTGCGACTCTGCGCATGCGCAAGCGGTGTCACGGGAGGTTTGTGTGCGGGATGATGGCAGCCCCACTGACAGCACGAAGAGAGGCCGAGAGACTCTCTGCCCGAGAAACCATGAGCCACTTCTCCAGCCGTCAGCAGTGCTAGGTGGACGCTCACCAGCAGCTCCGCCACTGTCTCGTCGTCGCTGTTTTTGTTTACCTTGTTTACTCCCGACGGCTTTGACGCAGCAAGTGCCTGGAGAAATGCAGAGGATAAGGACTTTGAAAAGTGGCTGGCAGCTGCTAAAGTCAAGCTGCGAGGGGGCAGCAAAACAAGTAAACACCTCGACCTCGCGAAACTACAGCCAAGTGAGTGCGCGCTTTGTTCAAACTTTATTTAAGTGGACGTGGAGGTGGGTGACAACAAAGTGTGTTTTTAGTCTTTTAAGAGGTTGTTGTGCTTGCATTTATCTCACACGTCAGTGTTACAGGAGACAGACATGTCACACACTGAACACACACTGATGGTTGCCATGGTGCTCATTTACAACCACAGTGTATTACCATTCATGCAGCCCACTCATCACTGAGTTATCGGCTTCAGTAATCAGCATCAGAATCAGGTTTATTGGCCAGGTATGTGTGCACATACAAGGCATTTGACTCATATCATAACTAAGTCGGTTTAATTCATAAAGTGTGGGAACAATGTTTCACCCAGTGCCCTGTTTTTGCAGTGATCGTGATGTGGGCTCAGCCTGCGGTATCACCGCCCGGTTAATGAACAACCCCATGCCTCCACTCTCTCTCTGTCTCTTTGGTACAGCTTCCTCTTCAGGGCCCCAACTCCTTCGGGCTCCTCTTCGACATCGATGGGGTCCTGGTGCGGGGCAGGACGCCGATCCCAGCAGCCAAGCAGTGCTTCAGGAACCTGGTGGACCACAACGGGAAGTACAAGGTGCCTGTGGTGTTTGTCACCAATGCTGGGAACTGCATGAGGCACACCAAAGCTGAGCATCTGTCCCATCTGCTGGAGGTGGAGGTAAACTCAACACCTTTTTTCTTTCCTTTTTTTTCTTTGTTTTTTTTTTCCCTCTCGCTGACATCAGCCCTTTTTTCTCTGTGCTCCCTTTATCTAAGGTGTCCCCAGACCAGGTGATGCTGTCCCACAGTCCTTTGCGAATGTTTACCCAGTTCCACAAAATGCGCGTGCTGGTGTCGGGACAGGGTCCTGTGGAGGAGGTCGCTCACAAGTATCCTGTCTTAAATCAGGGACTTTGCTTTCTGCACTCCTGCTGGATGTTGACCTTTAAGAGTGTGCACGTTGTGTTTATTCAGTGTATATTTGTTGCATGTTCAACTTTGTTATCAGTAGTTAATCTTTGTACCCTTTGTTCCCTTTGCTGCCTGACTGTCTCAGTGAGGCTATTTCACAGATTTCTTGTATTTCAGTCAAGAGGACTTTTTAATTCTTTTTCTCACACGGGGGTTTGTCATTAATTCAACTCACTTTGTAGATTTGAAGTTTAGGATTTTGTTCTCACTTTCTTTCAATACCTAATATATAAACAATTATAGCGCCCTATACCTCAACACAGATTGCAAACAGGTGGTATATTTGTGATATACAGAAATATTTCCTTGTGTTATGTGACTTTAACCCGCCAAACTTCAGCCTGGGCTTCCAGGATGTTGTAACTATAGATATGGTCAGAGAGGCATATCCTCTTCTAGATGTTGTAGACCAAAACAGAAGACCCAAAGACAGTGTAAGTAGTATTAATATTGAAGCTTATGAAGTTTAATACTGAGGTTTATGCTGAGTTAGACGTCCTACTAATTGTGTATAATATCTTGCAGATTCCACCCACCAAAGGCTTACGGCCGATAGATGGTACGTTTCCACGCACAGTTGATGCCCAAGTATGACACTCCACGTGTTTTAACATTTTATTTCATCCTTTTTTTTACCCACTTGTTCCCGCAGCTATCATCTTATTTGGCGAGCCGATCAGATGGGAGACCAACCTTGCACTCATCGTGGATGTGCTCCAGACAAACGGGAACCTAGACAATGCCTGGGGTTCGATGCGGTACCCTCACATCCCAGTCCTGGCCTGTAACATGGACCTGCTGTGGATGGCGGAGGCAAAGAATCCCAGGTACAGTGTGACAGACATTAGAGGGTAAATCACAACCGGAATAAAAGTTTTCACAATTGTGTTCTTATTCTAAATGGCCCCGTCTCTTAGGTTCGGTCATGGTATGTTCCTGGTGTGCTTAGAGAACCTGTACAAGAAGGTCACGGGCTACGAGCTGAAGTACGAGGCTCTGATCGGCAAACCCAGCGTGGTGACTTACAACTATGCTGAGTTGCTGATTAGACAGCAGGCCGAGAGACTTGGGTGGAGCACACCTGTGAAGAGGCTATATGCTATAGGGTGAGTGACCCACATCTGACATGGGAGAGTCTCGCTCTTCTCCTGTCCTCCTCCTGTCTTACAGAAGTTATTTGAGGTGAAATAAAAACACCATACCTTTTTTTTTTTTTTTTTGGTAGTGATAACCCCATGGCTGACATATACGGTGCCAACCTCTACGACCGCTACCTCCGGGCTTCTCAGCGCGCCAAGGCCCAGATGCAGGCCAAGAGCAGCGGAGGGGGCGTGGATCCTCTGGCAGAATCTGTCGACGACGCCCCTAAAATGACGTCAGCAGAGCTCGGCGGAGCGTCGACTGCGTACGGGGTAGAGGAGGAGCTGCCCGAGGGGTGCAGCTCCATCCTGGTGTGCACCGGAGTGTACAGCCGGGACCAGCAGGAGCTGCCCGCAGATCCGACGCACACCGTCACCAAGCAGCAGATCTTCCACGGCCACAGGGACTTCCGCTTTGACCCCACCCTCACGCAGCCGTCCTTCGTGGTGCAGGATGTAAAGGAAGCGGTGGAGCTGGTGTTTGAGCAGGAGGGCTGGCCTCTAGAGTAGGAGGAGAGGCTCCCACCTCACAGCCGTCCAAGTAAATAGTCCAAACAGCGTTTAACTGGTAGTGGCAGAATTTTTTTTTCTTTTTTTAAACCGAGCCCCTGATTTTGACAGGGAAGATGTCGCTGTTACTTTAACTAGTTTTTGAAGATTTTATGTGCCATAGAATCAGCTGCAAAGAGTGAAAATATGCAGTCTTACAATAAATTTAGGAAGGCTACACACATTGTAAGTCGGTCATGCATGATAGGGTGTCGCAGACTTCTTCAGTCTTTACACTTTCTGTGAAAAAAAACCCCACACACATCCCTGTTTCTGCCGACTGGACTGGAGTTCATCAAGTTGGACGTGTGTCCTTTCTTGCCTTTGCGTTACCTTTTTGAAATGCACATGGACTGCCAAGAACACACATCTAGGCGTTAAGATGCATGTATTTTCAGTACACTCAGATTTTTATAAAGTATCTGCCTAAGTTAAGAGTTGAAGCATAGTTACGCCTTGAGCTGGACGACATTCGCATTGATCCAGACAGACATATCCGCTGGTTCGTCTGTGACACCGCAAAGAACATGTGATGAAGATGGATTTTATTCTTTGCACAACAGTCTACTTAACTGGGTCATCTCGCCTTTCCAAAATCCTCCCACAACCCCCCAGCAGGTCTTTAACATGACCAGTTCTGCTGTTTTCTTTTTACTATTCTCGTGTTTCAGCTGGACTTGTTTTGAAGTTTGAGTGAACGCGTAACCACTAATGCTGACGAGATTAAGTAGCCAGGTTTCATTTTAGTACCTCATCCATTTAGGATTTTAGCCTCAATCAAGATTATGGTAATTTTATTTTAGTACTAGTTTGTAACTATGTCAGAATTTTACAAAGTACCA
>JAOXYL010000090.1:18283500-18321750 GCA_028564955.1 Terapon puta
AAGTTCTGGTACATTTTTCCTGAGGTTTTGTAAGCAGGTACTCTTTTATTCCAGTGTTTTTCTGATCAGGTATGGCATACTGTGCAGACTGTTGCTGTGCATCTGACCCAGCTGAAGTTAACCCGTCCATGCACTCTGTCTTACTCACACTTAACATTATCACTCTAATTACAAGCAGACGTGACTAAATGAGCTTGTACACTCAAGGGCTGCACTCACAAAGAGATGTGACATTTTGTGAGTGTTTGCAATAACCTGCATCACTAAATTCATTTTTGTCCTGTTTTTTTCCTTTTATTGCTGAGCTGTAGATTATAGTTCCATCTGTGGTGGCTACAGTGTAAAGCTAAATAACAATAACTCCATGTTTGTGAAAGAGGAAGTACTTGATTGTTATTTAAAATAGAGTGTACTGTTGTCAAATATATTTAAAAGCACTAAAGGTAAAATGACCTTTTCAGAATAGTATGTATGTATGCACTGATGTGTTAATAGTGAAATGGTCATTTTGATGTTGTAGTTGTTTGAGCTTGAGCTCTTTTAGCTACTTTATATACTGCTGGATAGCGTAATGGATGAAAATACATACAACACATACTTGAGTAACTGTACTTAGTATCAGTCTTCTGTATAAGTCAGTAATGAAACAAACAACAACCACATGTCCATACCTGGTTGTTAATTATAGAAATATTTCTTGGATGCTCTCAACATCGCTCCCTTCCATCACTTCTCCTGGATTCAATTTGGCATAATGTGCCAGATCCTTGTGAGGCATCCACAGTTCTGAGTAAGACCATGACACAGGAGGATATTCAACCCCCAGCACGTGCAGAATGCATGTAGGTGTGTCTGATCCTACGTGCCCCCCGTCATGCTCCAGTCTCACCAAAGTGACGGATTCCTGCTCCGGGAATCTGCTGGTCTGATCCTTGAAGGGCAGGAGCTCTTATTCAGTGAGACATTACTGACTGCATCCACCCAACCAAGCAGCCCAGCAGCCAGCTCGCTGGGCAGGTGGTATGGTGACAGGTGAACTTCAGACACTGCCAGGGGGCAGAAACCAACTACGTCGATTCTCCCGGACACCTCGTCCACTCCAGGAACCACGAAGAAAGTCCCGCAAGAAGCTTCAAGTTATCATCTGTGTACTGTTGGTGGAGCTATGCGAAAGATTCACTTTCTTTGGGATTGTATGCAACATGATTCTTTTCTGCACAGTGAAGCTGGGCTATGAGAATTACCTGGCTGCAACAGTCAACCTGTGCTTTGTAGGAGCCAGCACACTGACTCCTGTTCTGGTCGGGTGGTTTGCAGAAACCTGCTTGGGAAGAAGCAAGGTGCTCTACATCTGTGCTTTCCTTCATTTCTTTGGTAAGACAAGATGGATTTTGTCAAATAAATATTTCACTTTTAAGTCTTTTATAATTTCTATAATTCCTTGATTTGATTTCTAATTATTTTTCAAAGTCAATAAAAAAAGATCATTCAAATAGCTCTATAATTGTATTTTTAGTCATTCTCACTGTAATCTTGTTGTCTACAAACACACAGAAAGGGTCAGATATGCCAGTGCATATGTGTGATAAACATGGATCATCATATATAAGCAATATGGATGACTACCTTTAGTGTAAGCTAATTTCAAGAGCCTGAGTAATTCTTTCAAGATGCTTAGTCATGACTCTGCTTCCCTGAAGTCACACTCTTGTATGAAATGTAGCTGTAACCACATGCCATAACCTTCATCTGTCATCGTTCTTTCTAGGCACAGCCATGCTGCCCGTAGTGGCTTTCCCATTTGAAGATTTCTACATTGACACCCATCATATGACGCACCAGCTAGAGCCTCGAGAGCAGCAGATTTTGTTCTACACAGGCCTCCTGGCTGCTGCACTGGGCATCGGTGGCATCCGGGCCATCCTCTGTCCCATGGGAGCCTACAGCTTACAGGGCTACAATCAGCACCAGCTCCTGTCCTTCTTCAATTGGTAAGTGGTTTTTCCACCTGTATATAGTCATTTGCTAAAATTAATAATTGATAATGTGTAAGTCATTCTGTAGTTAGTGCGCTCATGAAATCATGAAAGGAAGAATGTATGTTATTTGTTTTATTTATGTTTAGGTTCTACTGGTTGGTCAACCTGAACTCCACTGTGGTGTTTCTGGGAATTGCTTACATCCAGCAGTCTGTGGCCAAAAATCTGGGCTTTCTGATCCCCTTCACCTCTGTGCTTCTGGCTCTAATCGCCATACACATGATGCGGAGCAACCTCACCTATAAACCCAAGAAAGGTAACACGCACAAAATGTTTATTCATTCATTCAATAACATTAACAATAACAACAATAATAACTAGAGAAAGCAATTTCTGAAGAAATTGTGGTGTGAATGCTGAAAACTGAAAGGCTTTCACTAAACTGGAAAGCTGAATGAGTTGAATTTTGTCTGAAATGTATGAAGTATGTGGAATATCTTAGGATTTGTTGAATGAAAGGCTTACACTAAACTGGATAGCTGAAGTTAAATGATGCCTAAAATGTGTAACGTATGTGGAATAAAAGGCTCACGCCAAAATGGAGAGCTGAAGTTGAATGAAGCCTGAGATGTTTTTTCTTTCTTTCTTTTTTCTTCCATTTTGTCAGGTCTGATTTATACTGGGAGTAGATGGGACAGTTGGTTGGCACTCCTCCCGGGGTTTGGAGCCCCTTTACTTTGTCCACTTGTTTAGCCAGACACATGTCTATAATAAGCACAAATTTTCCTATCAAATGATGTAAAATTGGTCTACATGGAGTAAACGCTGTGGGAATGAGAGCGATTTGAAGAGAGAAGTTTCACAAGTTTTTCACAGCTCCTCTCCACTCTGGTTCATGAGGAACATTTTGATGTTTGAATGGACTTGATAGCTGAAAGTATGTATGAATGGAGAAGAGTTGGAAAAGTGTTAAAAAGTGTGAAAAGGTTGACATTTTAAACATTCCATCCATTCATTTCAATGGGGGGAAAAATCCTGAAAAATGTTGAAAATTTTGGAAAGTTTGAATGTTAGGAATGAGAAAAGTAATTAATTGAAAAAAGTAACTAATTGAGCTGAACATTTTGATGTTTGTATGACATTTCTACGATGAAAAATGTGGAAGGAGATAGGTGCCAAAAAACACTGCAGAAGAATAATAATAAATGTTTTATCCGTAAACGATCATAGGTTTGAATGCTTTCAGCTTCACACCAATGATAATAATAATAGTATAAATATCATACTACATGTAAATTCTGTGTATGTCTGTCATAGGTGGATCATTATTGACCACACTGGGAGTTTTCTTGAACTCTCTCAGGATGTGCTGCCTCCACTATCGCCACCTGAGCGGGGATGTAGCATCTTGGCTGGACCGAGCCAAAGAGAACAATGGTGGTCGTTACAGTGAAACACATGTGGAGAACGTCAAAGTCCTGGCCAAGCTCTTTCCTCTTTATGGGCTTCAGCTGCTGTACAGAGCCTGCGTCACACAGGCAGGTCACTGCAAATATAATGGGGTTTTATTATATAACCTGATTTATACATGGCATTTTCATTGTTAATAATATGTTTCTTACAGATTCCCTCAGGTTACTACATACAGACGATGAACTCTAACCTCCACCTGAGCAACCTCCTGTTGCCCATCGGTGCTATGAATGTGATCAGCATCCTGCCTCTGCTGCTTTTAGCCCCACTAATTGAGTTTGTGACAACTTGGTACATCTCCACAGAAAAAACTCCACTGGCACCTGCAAAAGTCATCAGTGAGTGTTTTTACGTGCACACACACGCACACACACATAATTTTTATACCTTCACCTAAAAATCTCTCTCTCTCTCTCTCTGTCTCTCTCTCTTTCTCTCCCTCCCTCTCTCTCTCTCTGTAGCTCTTCTTCCTCTTTCATCCTCCCTATTCCTCCTGTGATAGCTCTGCAGCCCCCCCTCTCATCACCCCTCCCTGTCCATCCTCCCCTTCCAGCTCTGGGCCATGTGTGTGCCACTCTGTCAGTCTTGGTGGCAGGTCTGTCTGAGCTGCAGAGGAAAGCGTACCCCCTGGTGGAACAGACTCTGTCTGGAAAAGTCCTGCAAGTGTCGTCCATGGCGTGCTTCCAGCTGGCTCCTCAATACATCCTGCTTGGTCTCGCAGAGGCTCTTGTCACCCCTGCATGTGAGTAATTTTAAGACATTTTATTTGATGCTGGCCTCCAAGGCAGTTGTTGACTTTCTCTGGTCAGAGATATAACCCTGGGTGTCATAAATCAAAGATGATCAAACATTCTTGCTATCATTATGTCTCTGCTAGGTTCCCTCATATCGTTCCAGCTCACGCCGAGCCACATTAGAGGGATCTCCCTGCATTTCCTCACTCTGTCCTATGGAGGGGGCTGTTTCCTGGGAGCCTTCATTATTCAGTTGACTTACTTTCTCTCTGGGGGTAAAATGAATACAAATACTGAATTGTCTTATCCCTTATAAATGATCTTTTGAATAAGACTGATCCTGATATGACCATGGTAATATTCATTTACAGGAAACTTCTACCCAAACACACTGCATGAAGGGAATCTGGAGAGATTCTTCTTCCTCCTGGCCACACTGATGGCTATAAATACAGTTGTGTTTTGGAGTGTGTCTTACAGGTAAAGTATTACTTCTGCATATAAAAAACTTGAATATGTTGTAGAATGTAGTTTACAATTACATTTCTGATTGTGCACAATGAACACTGTAATTCATGTTTAGGTGCATTATAGTCTATTGTAGGTGCTTTTCAGCAGTTGGATATAAGAAACTATTAACAAATGATCACTTACACTGGCATGTTTAAAAGTGTAACCTGGTGGTGTATCATGGCTTTAAGTGTACATTCATGCTTTTTCGATGTTGTCCAGGTACATAGATCTGAGTGTGCAGGGTAAAGCACTGACCATCAGCCCTCTGACCGAGAAGCTGCTGCATTACAAGGCCTGTCTGCGGTTTTACGACACTGTGGATCGCTCTTACACAAACACCAACTCCATAGAATCTATTCTATGACGGTCTTCTTATTATCTCTACTGTTAGCAGTGCGGGCGCTGCATGTTGCTATGTCAAGATATATTACTTGAGTAATTGTGGGTTGAACTGTATAATTGAAATACATGGAATGTATATATCTGTTGTTTTTACTATCATAATGTCATAATAATTATATATAAATCGTGCCACCATTGTGACACCAAAAACACTGGATCATATCATCATCTGTGACACATTTGCAAATAAAATTTAGCACATAATAGTGTAATAAAATGAAGTACAATAAATCAAGTAAACCACAGAAACATTATTGGCAAAGCATCATTCTTTATTTGAGTCTGTTAAACTACAGCTAAATCAGTCTGCTTGATGTATTCTTGACATTCAAAAATCTAATAAAAAAATAGAAAAAGGTAGACAGCACTAGCAGTCAATTATTAAAAACAAGCATCAAGAAAGAAGAATTACAGAACAAAATAATAACTGACAAGGCTGGTTTAGATGCTGCATATTTTCAGTGTTGAACCCAAATCAACAGAAAACCCAGGGTAGAGAAGGTCAGTGAAGGTGGTTTGGATTTGGTGCAGCAATATCAGGCTGTGAGGGTCAGAAACACTGTAGAAACCCAGTGTTCCTGCTTCGTAATCAAGATATATGCCGATTCTGCGGGAGAGAGCCGGAGGAATTTGGCCTCTGTGAAGGTTGTTGTGCCAAAATGTGCAGCCAGACGATGAGCAGGTTAATTTCCAGGAGACATTGTTGTGACCAAAGGTGCAGTCTTTCCCTGTGCCCTTTCTGTTAATGCTCTTGTATGACACGGCCAAATCCACAATGCCCCCGTCCCACTCCACCTCCCAGTAGTGGGTGCCTTTAAGGCCCTCTTTGCACAGAGCTTGGTGACTGTAGGTGAACCTGTCAGGGTGATCGGGATGAGCCTGGTCTCTGTCACCCCATGATATCTCTCTGTTTCCATTAGACAAGTAAAGATATGCAGCTACCGTGTTGGGATCCACCTCCATTTCTGAGTCTGCGGGGATAGACAAAAGACTCATTTAGCCAGTAAAGTTTTCGTGTTTGTGCTGATATTTATGTAAAGTCAATCATGCTTACTCTTATATTTGTTCAAAATGTGTGTCCGTGATGATATTTCCTCGCGTGGCATTGGCATGGTTGACACTGTGATGAAAAGAAAAGAAAAAGATGATTCAGTCTCCACAATATCAGGAAGTAGACTGACCAGAGTTTTTTGAATGATTTTGGTGGGAATCGAACTGGGGTCCGCTGCACCAGGACTCAGGCCTCAAACGTGTGTGCACTCTACACACTTACACAAATTCCCTTCAGCATGACTGCACAATTCCTCCTTTTCTTTGTTGCATGTGTTTTTCAGTTTGTTTGTCTGTGCAGTGACAAACTGTTTCAGCACGTCAAGACTTTCATGTGATTCTGTGAACACAGAGAGGTCACCCAGGGCCTGGAAACCCTGCATTAGGCAAAATATACATTGTGAGACAAAAAAAGCAAATATTTTTACATTTAAAAAAAAATTGTCTCAAAATGACAAACACTTCCAAGGACTCTCAAAGATGTCATCACCTTAAGAAACTGAACGGGTTCTTCTATTCGTGAAAGACGACTGAGTTCATCCTCTCTCCTCCTCAGCTCCAACACTTCTCGCTGGAGCTTCTGGAGGCGACTGCTGGTCCAGTCCAGTCCGGCTTTCTCTGCTTCTCCAACTTTCTCTCTCATCTCAGAGCACTTCCTCTCCACAGAGCGGACGTATGAACGGATGTGTTCCGCGTGCAGACGCTCAATGTCGTCACACGCCTCCCATGCAGCATCCTTGTAGGAAACATGCAGTGTTTGTCCTGTTATGACTGATGACATTTTGAATTTACAATACTCTTTGTTGTGCCGTGCTCTGTAACATGTGACAAGCAACTGAAATCTTTTTAAAGATGTACTTTTTCGGCAAGTCTTAAAACACTTGAAAGTCATTTTTAACTGTGTATGATAGTCATCTTAGTCTGTGGTTATTAATCTGGAAGACTTCCCAACGGGTCACAAGACAAATCTTAGTGTTTGTGGTTACTTTTGGACAGAGATCGGCAGACTGTTTCTCTCTGGTCCCAGTCTTAATGCAATGCAGAGCGGGTTGTAGCTCCATATTTAACAGAAATATCAATATCAGTACCTAACTTATTTAAAGAACAAAGATAAGCATACTTCTCTACAATGTTTCATGATTGTTTTAGCACTTGAACTATTGTTTTAAGACGTCATAAGCTAAAGAGGTCGGAGGTTAATTGTCAAGATTAGCACACCCACTTAGGCTGGTTTTCAGAAAACTTTCCTTTAATTCAGTTTACACCCACATCTTCTTAGTCTTTTCTAGGACATCTTGAATGGCATATGATGACTTACGTAAAGAGGATACTCATGTTTGTGGAAGACACTCACTCTAATAGAGTCTTCAGCCCACATCAGCTCAGCCATTTTCCTCTCTGAATTCAACACTCTGTCTGCAATTTCCTGCTGAGTCCTGTCCAGCTGCCTCTGTTGAAATACAAATCCAAGAGGTTTTTACAACCTATGCAACATTAAAAGTGCAGAGGATAAACAACCTCAGTGTGGGGCTAAACTGGCTTACCTGCATCTCAGGCTTTTCTGCTGCAACTGCCACTGTGTCGTGACCTTTGTGCTCATCTATTACGCACAGCAGACATATGACCTGCTGATCAGTGCGGCAGTAAATCTCCAGAAGTCTGTCATGATGGCGGCAGATGCTTTCTTTGATTCTTGAACAGGCTTGAATCAGACTGTGTTTCTTTAACGGTGGCACTTCGAAGTGAGGCTTCAGATGAGCCTGGCAGTAAGACGCCAAACATACCAGACCGAACATGGAAGCTTTTCGTTTTCTCCCTGTGCAAGCGTCACACTGCACATCTCCAGGCACAGCGTAGGTGTCGTCAGTTTTACCAGTTGTTCTTTTGTGCTGCTCCAACAGGTCAGCCAGGAGAGTGTTCCTCTTCAGAACAGGCCTCGTGGAGAAAACCTGCCTGCACTGGGGACAGCTGTACTGTCCTCCTCTATTATTTCTGTCCCAGAAGGAATTGATGCATTTCATACAGTAACTGTGTCCACAGGCAGTTGTCACCGGATCCTCCAGTAACTGTAAACAAATAGAGCAGTCGAACAGATCCTGACTGTTAGCCATTTTCCCCGCTCAGGCTGACAGAGTTGCTTTCACTTCCTCAGAAGGAGGAGTGGCTTGTTGGCAGCTTTTTCCCACTCGCACAGACACTGACTGGGCTGATAGTGGGAGTGTAGTGTGAAGAAAAAATATAGATAACCATAATACATGACCATTATCAGGATGCAATATTAACTGCAGTCTACTTAAGTTACAGTATTCTTCAGTTGGGATTATTCAATCTCACATTGGAATACTTGCTTTAAAAAAATACATAAAGCTGTTCTAATGAATATTTTCATATCAACAATAAATCTGTGTGTGCAGGTATGAGGTATCATGTGCAAATAAACTGACACATTCAACTTACAATGTCTTAGTTTTTTAGAATTTATTTGATTAACGTTAGTAAACACAAGTTGGACCTCTGTTAATCTATGAATATTCTCGAGATGCAATGACATGCTGGTTTTACAGTTTAAATGGATCCATTATAGGATGAGCAACATGTAACATGCATACAACAACATCCAACTGCGTATTTATCCATTCCAGGCTTTTCTTTGCAAGCGAGGAACATTTTAAAGAAATCAACGAGTCTAAGTCAGTACATTTAAGTCAAATGAGTAATGATCAACAGAACATACTTTTGGAGTAAATGCATTTTTAGAACTGCTGTTTAATGCACAAACAATCCTGACATTTGACTCAAGCCTTCATTACTTTGGTGACATTATCTTGACTGAGGCCCCTCTGGAGACCATGAACCCAGGGTACAGAGGCTGGGAGAAAGAGGTCTGAACTCTGTGAAGGAGCATCATCTGACCAGAGCTGGACACGCTGTAGAAGGACAGGTTCCCCACCTTGTGGTCCAGATACACTCCAACAGTAGAGGAGCAGGGTGTGGATATTTTGGTTTTGATTTCAGCGTGCCAAAAGCTGCACACAGAACCTGAGAGGGAAATGCACCAGGACTGGTCTGTGTATCCGAAGCCACTTTCTTCCACCTCTTTCCCTTTATAGCACACTGCGACCTCCACCCTGGGCCCCGACCACTCCACCTCCCAGTAGCAAACCCCAGACAAACCTTCAGTGCACAACACCTGGTCATATTTGGTGTATCTCTGAGGGTGGTATGGATAGCTCTGGGCTTTTTTCACCCCGGTTACTTTGCTGTTTCTCTCCGAAATCAGCAGGTTTTCAAATGCCGTGTTGGGATCCAAACTGAGGTGGCAAGAATCTGAAATGTAGAAGTCATTATTATTTGTGTGTGACAGGTGAATTCAACCAGTATGTTGGAAGGAAACACAGTGGCTGAGTCTAAATGTTTTATACTATAATAATGACTTACAAAGGGAGAACTCCTGCCTCATCTGAGGAACTGTATCAGCCTGAACTAAAAACAGAAAGCAACATATAGGTACAGGTAAAGGTATAGCCTTTCATACAATATCTCAGAAATTCAGAATGAAGGGGGATTTTCTTACTTGTCTCAGATATTTCTGCGATAGCTTTTGCCATGTTTTCCATTTTTTCTCTCAAATCAGAAATAGCCTTTGTCACAAAGTCGAAAGGCGTGCGGAGAGCAATGTTGACATGAGAAGTCACATCCTCTTCAGGACAGTCAAAAATGGACTGGCAGCTCTAGAAAAAAGCGCAAAGAGAAGCACAACATGAGCTGTGTCCCCGCTTTCTAACTCATCCATGTACTTATTTGTCTGCAGTACCTGCAGGAAAAGAATGTGATCCTCAGTGAGCGACAGCTTCTTCAGTTCATCCTCCCCCTTCCTCAGTTCAGAGATCTCGTTTTCCAGGCGATCCACGAGCGCCTCGGCTTGGCTCACTGCAGCCCTCTCCTGAGTCCTGATCAGTTCCCTCACAGCACAACGCCTTTTATCAGCCATAAGGACCATTTCAGCGTAGGCCTTCTCATTTTGATCGACTGCTGCATCTCTACAACACTGACAGTAGAAACAACCCAGAAATTGTGTAATGTTAAGGGATACATGAAACAAAATGTCAGCTAAAACTAAAGTGCATAACTACTCACCTGTAGGGCTTTCATTTTCTGTTTCAGCTCCCTCAGCTGCTTCTCTTTCTCCTGTATGCCCTGTCGGTATCTTTGTTTTTTCTTTCCAAATACTTTCTGGAAATAAAATAAAATCTCACTGTTAATCCTTTCACAGGCTATTGAATTGCATGGTGAAAAGCCATAGAGTTGCAATGGAGATTCTTACTTGTTTTTCTTTCCTCTCTGATGCAGCCGAGACAGTATCATGACCTCTGTGCTCATCCATCACACAGAGCAGGCAGAGGCACTGGCCATCGGTGCGACAGTACACTTCGAGCAGCTTGTCGTGCTTTGGGCAGATCCTCTCTTGCATGGAGGCAGAGACCTCCACCAGCTTGTGCCTTTTGAAAGCAGCAGACTCGTAGTGGGGCTGCAGGTGGGTGGCACAGTAAGAGGCCAGACACACCAGGCAGGACTTGACAGCCTTCAGCTTCCTCACGCTGCAGAAATCACACTCCACCTCCCCCGGACCAGCTCCATCTCTGTCAGGGGGGCTGTGTTTTGTCGCCCCTGATATTTTCAAGGCAAGGTCAGCCAGCACTGTGTTCTTGTTCAACGTGGGTCTCTTGGTGAAAGTGTGCCTGCACTCAGGACACCTGTACACACCCCCATGATGCTCCTGGTCCCAGTAGCCATTTATACAGTCCATGCAGTAGCTGTGTCCGCAGTGGAGAGTCACAGGGCTCTTTAGGATATCCAAACATATCGAGCAGGATAAAGGATCTGGCTCTTTGCAGTTCTCTGCCATCTCTGTCGGAAATACTCTCTTAACTTTCATTTTCTCTGAAACCAAAACTGACTGTTAAATGGGAGGGACTTAGTGTTGGCCCTTTTATGCCCTTTTTAACTCCTACATTGCTAAATCTAAAGTGAATAAATAAATTCATCCATCCATCCATACTTACATACACACAGACAGACAGACAGACAGACAGACATACAGTTTCCTTTCGGGTCCAGTCGAGGAGACGACTTAGGAAACGAGGAAACGAGCGACAAAGGAGACGAGACTTGAGCGGAACGCGAGATTTCTTTGGTATCCAGGGAGACGACGGCAGCGTTCCATGTCTGTGCAGGAAGGGAGAAGAAGAAGAGAAGCGGTGTATGTGTTTCTTTGCTCCTCCGGTGATGTGTGAGTCGGCCCGGGGGCATTTGACACGATGGAGCTGCCGGAGACGATCAGAAAACGCTTAGAGGACTTTTCCAGGAATGTTTTATTCGACCAGACTCAACCGTTCATGAAGGAGGACGACGCTTTTCTGCCTCACGGTGAATAAACCGCAGCCAGCTAGCGACGTTAGCCCCGATGTAAACACACCGGAGGGGCGACCCGGGCCATGTTTGTGTAAAGCATCGGGGTCTGAAACCTGGTTTGTTCTTTTGATCCTTTTTTATTTTGTGGTTTTTCTTTGTTTGTTTTCAGACAAGAGAGTTCTGTCCAGCCTCCACCTCCAGATGTCTCTGTACTTTAACATGTGGTTCTTCCCCCTGTGGTGGATCAGTGAAACTGTTATGCTGCACCTCAAGGTAAGAGAGAGGCAGAGAGAGGGATTAAACAGAAAATACTGGGATATAAACCCCCTCCGTCATTCTGAGTAGAGTACAATCTTACACAGGAGGGAAATGATTAATCACAGAAACTGAATTTCAGCCCTCAGCAGACATTTGAAAAGGTCAAACAAACTCATCTCACTGTATTTCAGTGATATTTATGACTTTGGGAGTAACCTTAAAATGGATAAACTTGTTACAAGGTAGGAGGAAAGCATCAGTTACCAAAGGAACACGTGTTATTTATATTAAAGGAAGCAGTAAAGTGATCAAATTATGTGCATGTGATGTTATTGTGAACTTTATTTATTTTTACAGTAATAATTTTAGTTGTTGGGTTTAGACTGGGGAAATAAGTGAGGGTATTTGATTGAAAGCCCATTTGAATACTGAAACTGAAAACAGTTATTTTCTTTATTGGTAAATTTAACGATCATGTCTTTGATCAATCAATGAGTTGTTTGTCAGAAAATGGTGAAAAGTTTTGATTGTGGTTTGCCAAAGGTGACGTCCTCTAATGTCTTATTACCACAGCCCAAATATATTTAGTCTACTGTCACAGAGGAAGATCACATTTGATATGAGAGGATTTGGACATTTGGATTTGATGATTGAATCAATTGATTACTACTTGATTAACTGACTAATCATTGCAACTCTAAATCACATTGAATTCAATTCAGTTAATTTAACTACCGTTTTGATTGATTGTACCAGTATCCAGCTTTGCCGGATTACTACAAGTTCATCCTTGTCACTGTTCTCATCCTGATGACGCTCATTGAGGCCATTAGACTCTTTCTTGGTTATGCTGGGAACCTGCAAGAAAAGGTGATGCATCACTCACACATGCATAAAGATACAGTCGGCAGGGGATGGGTCAGCACACACAACACGCAAAAATCTGAGATGAGAGTTATTTCTTAAAGGGTCGTGAACTCAGTGTAGAGATTGTAATTCCTGCAATGTTTATGTTTGAGGAAGGTCCCAGAGTTGGCTGGATTTTGGCTGCTGAGCATCCTGCTGCAGTTTCCTTTAATCCTGTTTCAGCTCTTCAACGAAGCCATTCTCATACAGCCCCTGGAGAGGGGCGTCCACATAGTCCTCGCTGTATTTATACTCACACAGGTACAGCATACTTCTTAAAATTTACATTTCGCCATTTGGTTGATTTAATTTAATGTTTTTATTTAACTCTCTTGTCATTCCAATAATGCAGGCCCTCTCTGGATTTGTGGCACTCAGGAACATGGTCAGACACACAGAAAGCCAATTTCATCTCCGGCAGTTTAACTGAGTTCTGAAGCTCTGATGTCCCGTTACATCTCACCAGGACGCACCACGACAATTTTCTTCAAATCAGATCAGAACTTGACAACAAACATGATGTGGCACTTTTTGTATTGCAGGTAATACAAGTGATATTGTCTCCCTGCAATGATTATTAAAGAGAAGAACGTTTTTATGTATTTATTTTTGTATTTCATTCACATTATATTCCATGGGATTGTTGTTTTTACAGTGTTGCAATAAATAAAATCTTACAACATGCACCCCGTGTATAGCCCATGCAACGCTTCATAGACATTGTGTCATTTACTGGAAATCCAAGGTTTGTCATCAGTAAAATTTGACAATACAAACATCCAACACTTTGCAGAATATTTAGCATAGTCATTCATATGCAAAGATCAATTTTTTAGAAGAGGGACACAAAGGGAGAGTTCCTAGGTTATCAGTGCTGTTCCCTACATTGGGGCAGACCATGATGATCTGGTGACCACTGTCTCTTGTGGGGCTATACTTTTTTGTCTCTCTCTTTCAGAGTGATGCCTGATGTCCTTAGCCTGAAGCTGAGTGAGGGTGCTGCTTTGTGGGCGTGGAGTTTCCATCTTCATGATGCCAGAAGACTTTGAGACTGGGGATAAAACAGCCCTTTTGCCTCTCAAAGTATCTTTGCATAGTCTGAGGAAATTGAAAAATGATAATGAGCACAGAATACTGTAGACATGAGGTAAAATGCACACAAGTTTTGTCTTATTGTACAAAGATCCCAATCTTGGAACTGCAATGGCAACCTGAGCATTGTAACAAACACTAAGAATGACAGACGGAGAGAGAGTGCTCAGGAACGTTAACGGTGAATCAACCTTTTTCCTCTTAGCACTGAGTCCCCAAGCACAGGCACAAAGAAATTGGTGTCTGATTCAGTTTCTCTCTGGGGGGTGTCTGGGGTGAGATCTCTTTGGTTCTGCTCTCCAAGTGGTATGCATCTCATCACTGACAGACCCGCTGAATAAATAACAAAATCAGGTGATAAGTTAGCAGTTATTAGAAGCTGTTTTTTTCCTATTTTGTCAGAAAGTGGAGAGACACCTTTCTCATGCAACAATGTCACAACAAAATATTTCATAGTGATTATTACATTTCATCAGTTTCCCATATAAGTATAATGTGTGCTCATGAAACCTTGTAAAGAATCTCTTTCTTGTTCCATATTCTGCCGTATGGTCTCTGTTGTGCCCGCGTTGGTGGAAGAGAAATTCTCTGGCACCGAGTAACGATCTGAGACCCGTACATAGTTTCTGTCTCTGAAGCTTGACAGCAAACGCCTTGTTGGAACCATGTCTGGAACCACCTTGACAAACATGGAGGGAGACCTAACGAACAAGGGATATAACACATAGTGACTCTGAACGCACGGCGACAGCTGTCATCTACAGCCTGCAGGATACAGTGTGAGGTTTACCTGTGAGTTGCAGTCAGGGAAGGTAGCAGCCCTGAAAGAGAGAGACCGAGCTGACTTGAATTGATTGAGAAATTATGACACTTCGGACTCTCAAAAAAAAAAAATCTCCAAACCTCTGTAGACGTTATAGGACACGAAAGATTGTCGGGGGCAGAGCTGCTGTTGCTGCTGGGAATGTATGAAGTTGTTTGTAGGTGGAAGCAGAGCACTCAGGTGCAGCAGCTGAGAGGAGCATCTCCACTGTCCTGCAGTGTGATAGTGGTCATCTGTAAAAGCAAACCATGTATATTGTTCCCCGCTGCGCAACAGCTTCCCTAATGCATTGATGCTTCAAAACACTTGTCTATGTCCTGAATAATGAAATACTTTTAATGCATTTTGTGAATACTCATATATGGGAGCCAGAAGGACCTTAACCTACGATACAGGACACTAAATTGAACAGTAGCGTGTTAGACGCTGAGGGTGCGAGGACAATAAGTAGAAAGGCTGAGTCTCTCAAAATAACCCTTACCTGCTTGTGTCGCTACAGCTTTGTGTTTGCCGAGGTGTCGACATGCTTTTGTCACCTGATGCCGGCATGCACCCTTTCCCAGACAGCCGTCCTAAAACACAGGAAAAAATATCCCACAATCCAAGTCAAGATCACAGAGTGTGGTGTGTTCCCTGTAAGTATCACAGGTGGTGGTTTCCTCATTCTATCAATAAAATTTGAAGTGTGTATCTTAGTGCGTGACCAATGATGGGCTGATAATCTAACAGGCAGCGGGAAACTCATTGACCTTACCTTGATGGGCTCGCAACCCTGCCACAGAGTCACCTGACTCACCTCCCCAGGATGAGTGGTGGGAGGAGGGACTGCAGCTTTTCTTAACAGGCCATTTACCTTCAAATAGAAAGGAATATACAGAAAGAAAGGAAGAAACAGCTCATGAAACCTTCACTGACGCACTTCCAAACTTATTCACACTCTTATGTCGTCATACCTGCCATTTTTTCCTGTACTTCCCAGCAGGCCTCTCTGGGATGCTTTCTTTAACTGTGTTCTCAGGGGGGAGGCTAGTCTCCTGCAAAGACTGCTCACTGGTCAGTTTTGTTCACAGTAAATATTATATTGATCTGTGAACGATTTAACACGCCAGTTAGTTACTTACAATATGTTTGATGCTGCTTTCCACAGGTTTAGGCTGTGTGTCATTCTTCACTCTCTCAGTTCGCAGTCTGTTCCTCTCTTTATAAGTCCTTAACTGTTTCTTTTTTTTCTTCACTGGAGTTTGCTGTGGAGAACAGCAGACTTGATATGTGATAGGAGCCTTACATAGAAAATAACACAATCAAGCATTATTCCATGGGAGGGTAGATTGATTGTCAGTATACCGCTGGACGGGAACTTTGTGGCTGGTTCAGTAAATGAACTGGGAGACCATCAGAATCCGAACTGTTTGAACCACTGGTGCTGTGAGGGCAAACAAGAAATATTCACATTCAAGCTAAACAAGAGCACATTTATGGTCCGTATTTCCTGAGACTGATTTGCACGTGTTTCAAATCATAATAAATCTACAATAAGTGACATCACCTGGTTTCCAGGTCAGACACAGAGATGTTGCAGTTGGTGCCCAAATCTTTGCCCATCTTCTCTCTGGCCTCCTTTCTCAACAACGCTGCCAGCTCTGACAGGCAGTAAGTGATCTGAAATACAAGGCAACAGCAGAAACACGCACACATAACGGTATCATTTAAATATACGAAATTCAAGCTATAAAACTAGTATTCAGTATATAGCCTGGCACACAGTTTCTCTTTCTCTTTGACTCAGCCTGAGCTCCAGTGATGGAAGGAGTGTGAATTTCTACATAACCGTGCTATGCTCTCTCTCACCTTTGTTTGATCTGGGTCACAGTAATCCAGCAGGGTGTCGCAAAGGTGAAAGCCAAGGGACTTCAGGTCTCGCGTGGTAAAATGTGTTCCTCTCCTGTCGCCTAACATTCATACAGATGACAGATCATCATACTAGGCACATGCAAGCATGTGTAAACATGACATTCATCTGGAAGAACTAAACTCACCCAGAGTGGAGCCTCCAAAGGTTGCCTCCATTGTGTAACTGTTTTTGATGCCAAGTCTCCACATGGCAATTCGTCCTGTTCCCTCCTTGCTCTTCTGCACCCGGAACTTGCAACTCTTAAAGGAGAACTGATGAGAGAGTGATTTAGATGTTGAAATCTTGAATAGTGAATGGAGAGACTCTAACTGTACCTAACAAAAATGTTGGTAGTTTTGTGTTATTCAAAAACAGCAGCTTTACCTTATTACTGGCATTCTTGCTCATCATTAGTGGAAAGATCCTTTCGCGAAGCTTCAGCGCAGCATCATCTGAGTTGTTACAGCCGTACATGAAGATGTTGTTTTTACGATTGTGGCCGTGAAGGTCACAGTAAAGAACTACATCCATCTCAGCCATCAGCCTAGGGAAAAGGCACATGTCAGGAAAAAAGTTAAGTTACAAAGTAAATTGAATTTGCACCATGTGATGGATTATAATCATCTTTCTGGCCAATTTCTAATCTGCATATACTGTTGAGAATAACAGGAATTTACCAGGATAACATGCAAGCTACGTAGAAAAATTCCAGTAAAAAGTGTGTGAAGTTAAGTAATTCAAAATGTTTGGCAGCTTTCAAGGAGAGGTGTAAGTGTTAATTTAATTTGCTCATTTCATTCTCCCTTTTTCAGTAAAGCCTTGTCTGTCTGTCATAGACCACAGTCCTACTTTAAAATACAACCAAACAACATGGACTAGTTGCTCAATGACAAAAAAAATATTTTAAAAGCAAAGAATAAGAGAGCTAAATACAAAATAGATACATTTACATAAAAATCAATTTATTCAATATCTAATAAACATTGTAACATATGCATTCAAGCATTTGTTTTGATTTACCTTTCCACCATGTTTCGGGTGTGCCACACACAGGGAAAGGAGTCCCTGAGCAATGTCTTGTAATTTCTGTTGAGGTCTCTGCCTGCCAGAGAGCAGCGATTGTTTCCCACCACCACTCCATCTGGGTTGAGCATCGGCACCACCTGCAGCACCACGTACCACGTTAGAAAAAAGGAAAAACCCTGTTTGACAGCAGCATACAGCATTGCATCTTATAATGTGTTACACATTGTAGCATGGCCCTGCTTCATTCATTCACTTTCTTTCTTTATAAAATACCAATCAGACATAAAACAATTTGGAAAGTACTGAAATAATGATCGTGATAATACAGATGTGCAGAGAGATGTGACAGTATGAGCTTGAGGTCCCTCACCTTAAAAACAAAAGTGTCCCTGAGCAGCTGAGCATCTTCTGAGTCCCCGAGCAGGAAGTCTAGGAACCCCTCCATCATCCAGGACCCGTTGGTTTCTCCAGGGTGCACTCGGGCCGTCACCACCACAGCCTTCTTGGTCCTGGCCTCCACCCTGCCGACCCCCGGGGACGTTATCGTCACCATGTACACAGCATTTCCAGCCAGGCTGTGGCACAGCACCCGTAGTGTGCAGTATGAGGAAACTGCTGGGTTTGAAGAAATGCGGCTGAGGTAGCGCTGCAGGTGTGAATAGGTGTATGGGTAGCAGTGGGCCAGGTAGCAGGTGTCGTAGTCATATGGGAACTGGAGAGTCCAGGTGAGGGAGTGAAGAGTGATTCCATCGCCGCTGTTGTCCTTTGCGGGATAAATAATGACACAAATAATGTTTTTTAGGTCCTGCATTCATCATCCGTCCATCCATCATCTCTACCTGCTTTATCCTGACATACAGGGGGTGCTGGAGCCTATCTCTGCTATCATCGGACAAGAGAGGGTACACCAGTCAGTCACAGGGCTGACACAGAGACAGACACCTAGGGACAATTTAGAGTCACCAATTAACCTGCATGTCTTTGGATTGTGGGAGGAAGCTGGAGCACCCAGAGAGAACCCACGCAGGCCCACGGAGAATACAGTTACAATACTGTGAAGTCATGCAGCTCTAATGTGCTTTTTTAAGTCTGGCAACAGGACGTTTTAATAATTAACATACTACAGATCTCAGACTGAACTTTGCTGCCAGCCATTTTCTAAAGCATACTATGTCTTAGATTTATTTCAGCTCGGCGACGGCCACATTGATTTGTGAATGCTCTTTTCACTCAGTGTATAGATCATCTGAGTGAAAGGCGGCTGCAAAAGTAAAATTTGAATTTATCTGAAGCACCCTCGTTCCTGTACTTGTTCTTCCCCTCAAATTCAGTTCTGAGTTGGAGTTTATTGTCTGTTCATTTACACACTGTGGACAGTCATGGAGGATTTTTATTATTATTTTGATCTTGGAAATCTTTGGATAGCAATATTTCTTATCGCTATTGAAGACAATTTAATTTAATGTTTTGATCTCTCGTTTATGGCAAGAAGAACTCACATCTTTTGCATCATGAAATGTATTTATACATAACTCTTTTTATCTGCACTAGCATGTTGCAAACCTTTTTATGTGATATAAAGATGATCAAGTGCTCTATAATCAATTTTTCTTAAATATGCAAATTCATTTTCATACTATACTCATTAACGGAAAATGACAGCATCTGGAAAACCAGAAGATTGATGTGTAAATCACAGTTTACTGACAAAACCAAGTCAAGAGGCCAGTTTTGAATTTTCCATCTCATGTTGAAAAAGCTACCTGATTGCAGTTACGGTAGTATTTGATGTTGGTGCCAACGCGTCGCCATCCAGCACCTTCCTCCTTGGCGGCCCTCTCAGAGTAGAGGAGTGGCCTCATTCCCTGACAATACAGGCTGCTGCTCTTCATCAGGTTGGTGATGGTGAAACGGTAGGTCACTGCAGCCTTCATGTTCCTGACCCTGAAGTAAAACCACTGCGTGTGCTTTCTAGTGTACAGGTCTGTACGCAGCGTGAGCTCATAGTCATGGATGCCTCTAGACAGGGAAGAAAAACAGGTGGAGGTAAGTGAACCTGAAGCCACAGTAAAAACTTCAAGCTGAGAGAATTAATCAGTAGATTGGGCTGCAGAGACTCACACTTGCGCAGCCTTCTGAAGGTTCCCGCTTTCAAAGCGTGACTCAAACTCAAGGGTGAAGTCTCTCTGATTGACATCATAAGAAGTGGCGCTCTTAATGGGCCCCCGGCTTCCTCCGACGCGTGAACAGGTGAAATAGGGACGCTTAGTTGCTTAAAAGAGTGAGGCCAACAGGAAAAAATGCAGCATTGAGTCAGGTTATTAATTTGGTCCCCTATCATTGCAATCAGAATAATATGCCAAATTAATTTACCGTGGTCAGTGCAGTACACCACCTTCCCCCTCTCCTCTCCAGCTGGCATGGGTGTCCTCTCATGTCCTGTGGGTTGGTAGAAAGGCTCTGGCTCCGGGGGGTCCCACTCTACAACACACACTCTGTTAGTCATTATGTGTTGACATGGCATTCAAAGCAGACATGGTTTTAGTTTTATTTTATTATGCCCACACTTGGGCTGCTGACAACACTCGTGAGCCTTTGTGCACACCAGTATAATAGTACATCATCAGTGATACAATCTTTACTTACCTATGTGATGAATGGTGTCGCTGATTATCTCACACTCTATAGGCCAGCGGGGACGAGAGACAGACGGGAAGTTTACCAGGTCCAGCGGTGCCCTGAGGCTCAAAATGGGTCGGTCACCGTCGAAGTCTATGAGCAGCTGCGTGGTCCGCAGAGTCTGATTTAGGTTCATAGATACTGAATGGGGACATGAATCAATAACTTCAATAACTGTTCATTCAAGCTCCTGTTCTTCCAGTGGCACATTATGGACATACATTTTTCATCAGGTCCCCTTACCTCACCTACACCAAACAAAGTTGTCCTATTAAAAAGGGATTATCCTGCACCTAATTGCTGTAATTATCTCAGTCACAAAAGAGCACTTGTTTAATATGTAATGGTCTCGCATTAGGGTTCCCACTCCACATACAGTATACAATCATCTTATCCAAATGTGAGAACAGCTTACACAGCCTCCTCTCTGCAGAGTCCTTCTTGTCTTCCTCTGTATTGGAGTCATTGGTGTTCATTTGGTCCAGCTGGTAGGTATTCCACCAATTCTTTATGGCTGAGACAGCCGCAGTGGAAGTTTTCTCTGCCTAATTGAAAACATGTAAGTGATCAATATTGTATCCTAATTGCCAAACTAAGTCAGAGCTACACCGTCACGAACTCCAGAAGATGCAAAGATGAACTGAATCTTACCATCATACCCCAGTTAGGGCTGAAACTAACAATCATTTTTATTATGGAGTAATCAAGCAATCAATCAATCATTTTTTGGATTGACTGGTTCATTGTTTGGTCCAGAAAATGTCAGAAAATGGCAAAAGATGTTGATCTGTGTTCTCAAATGTCTCGTTCTGTCCCAACTCAAAGATATTAAGTTTACCATCACAGATGACTGAAGAGAATCAGAAAATATTGGACAACAGTTTAATATTGTGAGTTTTTAGAAACTTTCTTAAACAATTATGCAAATCATTAAATCAATCAATCCATCAAATAGTTGGCAAGTTAAATGTTTTTTATGCCAATTTGAGTGTCCAAACTTTTCTTATTAACTGCTATAAAGAATAAATTTATAGCTACATAAACGAAAATCTTCTAAAAGAAATTTAAGTAGTTGAATACATTAAGCCTTTCAGACATGTAAGCTTCCTACCTTTAGAGAGGGGTGGATTTTAAAGTTACTGGCATACCACTAAGCACTGAACAAACAAACCAGTCTTGGACCGATATCTTTTTTGCAGCTGGAGGGGAAACACTGCATTGTTCAATAACAACATAACATGTTCTTGCATAAGCGAACACGGTCTAAAATACGACCTCTCATCTCTGACTAAACTCACGTGTGAGGTGCTGAGGCTGGGATCTCTCACAGGCATCTTTGTGTTGGAGGAAAAAGCCCAACAAGGTCCCCCTCTTTCCATTTACAACTACGAGTTAACTAGTTTACAACTAGTTGGCTGGTTAGCCAGCAGCTCACACAGTTCCAGTGTCCGTCTTCAGCACAGGGCAGAGGTCTCTCACAACTCAGCGGGGTGAATCCATGTTTATCGCTTATAATAGAAATATATGTATAAAGACACGAGCGCTAAAAGCAGCTGTGCCTTTACTACGAGCGGAAAACGAAGTACGCGACGTTGCCCGGCTACTATACGCCTCAACAACACCCTGGTTGCCATGGAGATGCTGTACTATTGAACCGCTCCTAACGGACCGGAAATGCTTCACAACATGGGTAAATATCTAAATTATCGCAAAAAATATTGTGAAGATTAGATCGCAAATATGGATTAAAAAAACATGGTGCGTGTGATTAATTTGTCACTGGTACTACTCTGTACTAGGATAGAATAAATAAATGTAATATAAATGTAATCATGTGTAATGTGGCTGGTTTGCTTGCGCAATAAAAATATAATACAAACAATATGAAACAAAAAATGGAAACAGCTTGGAAAAAACAGTTTTAATAACTTTATACAAAATGTACAAGTTCAGAGAGGCCCCCTCCCCCCTTCGAAAAACATGGCTTATCCAATTATACATTTTTATGTACACAGTTATAAAAAAACAAAAAACAAAAAAGGTCAATAAAATAGACAATCCGTCAAAACAAACTGTGGCGGTCATCTATGTCGGGTCTATACAAAATTGTGGTGAAGTATTTTAGATGAACTCAAGACATTTGGCACAATTACAATTGTGGCTACAAAAACAAGAAATGGCCAGCCATGTAAGGGCCTGTAAATGTCTCCATCATGATCGAGAAAAATGGTAAAGAAAGTCCACAGATCAACAAAACTTCAGCCAGGGTAGGACAACTGTATAGTAAATGGTTGGAGTGGATTTAAAAAAAAAAAGAAAAAAAGAAAAAGCTGACAGAGCTATATGACCATGGTCGAATGTTACGTGCTATTCGCCACCTTCCGCTTCTTCAGTCGCTGACGCCAGTCGTCGGGAAGTGCCTCAAAGTTGGCGTTCTTTGAAGCTTTTCCTCTGTAGAATCAAGATCAGTACAAAAGTTACCAAAGAGTTACACCAAGGCGGAAAAATACCAGTAAGAAAAGTCAGTGTAGCTATATCCTCAAAACCACAATCACAACAACTTTCGGCGTATTCAAACGTAAACATACGTCAATAACTGCTGCTGCTTCCACTCCTCGATACTCTTCTTGTTAAGCAGCTCTCTGTCCTCGTCACTAGAGCTGCTCTTCTCTTCCTCATCCAGCTCCTTCTGGATGCTCTGCCACTTCTTTACCAGGGAAGGCATTTTGATCTTACTCTTCTTTGACTTGAGAGACACAGGAAGGCAAATAAAAATAAATAAATAAATCACACTGCAGGTTCTTTTGTATGTCATATTTGATCAGTGTATCAGATGGATGACATGACCATCTAGGCGTAACAAAAAGTAAGGTTTACAATGAGTATTAAAACAGATTTCTTTGCTTTGATGCTTGCTGTAAAATATTACACCTGTTACTCACCTTATCCTTTTTCACTTTTTTGGTCTTGTCTGTAGGCAGAGGTTTGGCTCCCGCAGATTCATAGGTTGGCTGGGCTGGTGGCAGTGGAGGTTGAGGAGGCAGAGCGGGGACAGGTGGGAGAGGAGGTTCACAAGGGACTACAGGAGCAGTGACGGCAGGCACGGCCCAGTAGGCAGCGGCTGTCATTAGAGGTGCTGCAGACAAAGTTAAACCTTTAAGCATTTGCATTCTGTTCTTCTGTTCCTAAAATGGTTAATATATTGTGCCACTACAGATGTTGCGTAGTAATATTCATTTACCTGCACTGGCAGCAGGCTGGGTGTAGAGAATAGGGCTGCTGCCAATGGTTATGGCTTTATTCAGCTGACTGGCTTTACGTTTCTGACCCTTCCCCAAGGCACTCGACGACTCCATCTGTGTAAGTGGCAATAGGTGAAAGTTAACAGGTGTTGTTAAGCAACATTATCCAGTGCAATACTAATAAAGTAAACCAGTTAAAAACTTGGTTACTCCCATACCTTTATGTTCCCTGTGCCTGAGGGTAAAGGGGGCCTCCCGCTGCCATCTTCCTCAGTTCCAGGGGCTGGGGGCTCCCCGTCGTTATCATCATCCATCTCCATCTCCACCTCCATGATCTCACCATCGCTGTCAGGAGGGGGAGGAGGCGGAGGAGGTGAGCCTGGTGGAAGAGGCGGAGGTGGAGGGTAGTTGGAAGGAGGAGGTGGGCTGTCAGGAAGAGGAGGTTGAGATGGGGACCAGAAGGATGGTGCGCTGGGCAGAGGAGGTAGTGGTGGGGCAGCAGGAGTATACGTGGAAGATCCTGTTTTGAAAGAAAAACAAAATCAAACAAAAAAAAGTAAGAATGGGGTGTTGGTGAGGATTATGTCCCACTTGAAAGGCAGGTCTCAGGAATTACAGACTGACCTGTTACTCCACCAGCAGAGGCAGCAGAGGTTTTGGTATCCCCTTGGCTGGACATCTGTGTCTGGCTGCCCTTCAGTTCATCGGCCTTATCGTCCTCTGTTGGGAAATCCCACTGGGAGACACTGGTCCGGTCGTTCACATAGAAATACCGCCTGTGCTCTCTAAAGAGTGGGACAACAGAGATAGAAAACAAAGAGTCTCAGTGGCCGGCCTGGCGACTGGCTGGAGTGGCATGATACCCTGGGACAGTGGGGCAAGGGAGTGGTCATAATGGCCAAAGTAGGGGGATGGGCAGGAGTGTTGGTATGGACAGCGACTTTAGCGGTCCAAAAGAAAGGCCCAATTAGAGTGTGGTTATGGATGTGGATAGGGAACCCACCTTGCTCTCAAAAACAAAGAAAGCAAAACAAATCATCTCTAGGTCCTGAAAGTAGCATTCAGCAGCTCACACCATGGTTGTCACATTTGTTCCGTTTTAGACAACCATTCCCTCCCAGACACAGGAAGACGCCAGGGAGGAAGCATCATCATCATCATCATAATCAACAACCATAGGTCAGAAAATAACAAGCATACAGTCAAATCATTTTACACCAGAAAGAAGAAAATAAAAACAGGAAGACATATGAAATAGAGTAGGTCTGACCTGCTGGATTCCCGTCATTGCTCCATCTTCACCTTTTATTTGATGCGTGACACTCCTCGTTTCCAGGGCATCATTCTGTCTGCATTGCATTCTGGGGGTTGTAGTCCTGTAAAGTGCAAAGTACTCCCGCGCAACCAACCTTCCTATTGTACCACCCCACCCAATTTTTCCACTGACTGGACCGATAATCAGTCTACAAACGCCCTAACAACAAAGGGCTTTAGAGTCTGTGTTATAGAGACAGGGAGTCCTCTCTGTGGCGGGTATATTTAACAGGAAGCAGGCTGGCCCAGAGTGGATGCTCCCTTACCAGTACGTGAAAGGCAAGAGTGCCAGGATTGCATCACAGAAACCTGAAGAGTCTGTTTCTGGTAAGTATTTTGATCCTCTCGAACTGGTTAAGCTTCTCCCCAAGTCATGTTACAAAGTCTGCAACCTCGGCACTGAAGGGGTTGTAGTCACACGGTAAGATTTTTGGGGGACGAGGGAGTTTAGAGATGTTAAAGGTAAGGAGCGCGTACCTGTCCCAGTGGCAGGACCAGCCTTTAGGGGTGGCGTTAAGTTCGTAATATTTTATGTGTTCGGCAGCTTCCTGCAGCATGCGGCGAAGATAGACCCCATTCAGAGCACCTTCCCTCCAGTCAGCAATCCGAGTCTAGAGTAAAAAAACATGAAAAGGGAGATAGAGGGAGATAGAGGGAGACAGAACACATGAGAGAGAGAATCCATAAAGTAGAGGTAAAGGGATAAAGAGACAGATGACAAAGACAGAGGAGGCACAAGATAGATGAGTAACGTGGAAGAGTAATTACAGTAACTTTCCGGAATGACACCTTGTGATAGATTATTATGAGAGTTTTAAATATTAAATACTAGCACATGGCTTTGTGCAAAATTATATGAAACAAAATTAAGTGTTAAATATTTTAAAAGTCGCACTGGGATAGCTACGATTGGAAACTAGGATAATATTACTTAGAAACTGAACTGAGCATTGTCTTCTCACCTCTGTTTGCAGCAAAAGCAACTGAAAGTTTGAGATCCCCTTTTTGTTTATCCCCAAGAACTCCATTTTGCTGGTCAAGGTGTTGGCCAGTTCTCCGATCTGAAACTATATTTTACCAGTATCAAAAATGTGTCTTAAAAGAGACAGTGAGAACAACTGATGTAATAGTGACTTGTTACCTTTAGCTCAGGTGTTTCCACTTTGAGCTCAGACGTTTCCACCTCTTCTTTAACTGGAAGAGAAGCCATCTTGTCCTCAGAATTGTCTGTTATCTTGTCCTCTCCTTCTGTGACACTCTCTACAATTTTAGAAAGTCCTGTAGGAGACAAATTAGGCATTTAATCCTTTAGCCAAGGTCCTTTTAAAAAGTGGGATTTTTTAAATAAATTTCAACAACTACTGTCGTACAAACCATCCTCCAATACTGCAAGTGTAAGCACTTGAACCCACCTGTCTCTGTGCTGTCCGGCACATCTGAGCTTCTGCTGTTAGAGTCGGGGCTAGTGGCAGAGGTGAAAGCAGTCCTCCACCGGTTTTTCTTCTGAAGAAGACCACGAGAACCAGAGGCTTCTTGGCTTGTCTCAGAACAAGGACTGGAGCCCCCTGCACTCCCATCACCCTCCTCCAGCGCCCTGAGCTCAGCCTAAGAGTCAGACAATGGGTTAGAGTGAGGTCACACAGACAATAAAATTAATCACTTTAAGGTATTTCCTGTCTGTAGACAACGTTATGCACTGACCAAAAATACCTTTTTCCTCTCCAGAGCCAGTTCCAGTTCCATTGTGTCCTCCTCTGTCTCTTCCTCAGCATCCGAGTTGTCTCCCGTCTGCTTTTTGGTGCAAAGGTCTTTCTGGACTGTGGGGGCAGAGTCATGGTCCCGCAGAGGGGTGGAGGGGGATCCTGCAGGGCGAGCAACTTCCCCATCAGAGTCTAAACTGTGCTCAGACTCGTCCAAATTTTTTATAAGTCTTTTTCGCCATTTTTCCTCTGCTTCTTTCACTTCAGAGGGGATTAGAGGACCGAGCAGAGACTCAGCCACTCCTTTGCGCTCCTCCTCTTCACTCGTGAGGCCTACAACACTCTCAATGACCTCCTATAAGATAAAACACAAGGATGATATGTTAAACTCAGAATAAAAATCCTTTAACACCAGAGAATCAGTCTGTATTCGATTTTAATTAAACTTGCCTTCACTTTGGTCTCTTTAACTGTTGACGGGGCTGCAGCAGTTGCAGTGTTTTCCTCAGCGTGATAACTTGGATGCAGGCTGCCATTGCCATTGACACTAGAGCTACAAAAGAAAAGTACCTTATTCACTACTGAACTTCTGCAATGGAGACAAAACCAAGCAATAAAATGGTTAGCAAAACTTTCTCTCAGCTCCTCCTACCTGTTTGCACTCTGGCCCAGACTTTGCACCTGATCAGCTAGGTAGTGTGGCAGCTCCCAGGACACCTCGTTGGTCAGAGTGTTCCAATAGTAGTAGCAGCCAGAGTTCTCATCCCATACTTCCTGCCAGTCTCCCATCTCGACACCCACTGCAGACAAAAAAACAGTATATAATTGAAATGCTTTAGAACACATGACATTTTTTTGGTGACACCTTACATACAATTTCTCTTTCTCAACACTCGAAAGAATCTGTTGTTAATCAGGCTGCAATATAACAACAATTGATCTTATAGTTACCTCCAGCCAAAGAGTACTCAGTGTTGTACTCAAACTCTGTGCTCTGTTGATTCTGTCCTTCGCTGGCAGCTGCCTGTTGAGTGTTAACTTCGGGTCTGGGAGGGGCAGTGGTTGGGACTGAAGAATGAGATACTGCATCATCTGAACTTGGCTGAGTCGTGATTGCATCGATTTCCTGTGGTGGGGAAAATGGCAATAAAACGTTATGCTTTTGACAAAAGCACATTTCAGGCCAAGAAACAAACTACATTTGTCTTGTGATTCCTCTTTACAGTAACATTGTGGATTATTTTGCATAACCAGTTATCATCTCACTTATTCAAATTATAAAATGGATACTGATGCCAGAGTTTATTTCCGATTTGTTTAGCTGTTTCGGGACTCATATGGGCACACTCATCAGATGTGCATTTTCATATCAATCACGCTCAACTGGAACAGGATCATGCTTTTCTGTGCTGAGCTTCAGTCAAAAAGACTGCTCAACCTTTGACAGTTGCACCAAAGGGGATATCATAGCTGCAGAGTTTAAACCAAAAATGAAAAGATGAATGCATATTTGAGAATTCAATGATGTAAAAAAAGCATCCAGACACTATGCAACACAGATGCGGGAAAGAAAAAAGTGATTTGGTCAGATTAGCCATCCTTTATCATTTTCTCTTCGTGGGAGAATGCATGGTGTACACCAAGAGATAGGCATAGGCCTGAATCCTTGACTTCCACATTGAGGGGATCTTGCAGCTCTGTTATGCTGTAGTTCAAGTCCACTTGTTCTCTTAAAGGGAAAGATCATTGCAAATATAAAGTTGTTCTAACTAATAACTCTTTTCCTATTAAACACATCCTGATGGGAGTGGTGTGGCCAAGGATGACAATGCCTCCATCGATAGAGCATGAGGGGTTACCAACTGGTTCCATGAAAATGTCACAGATCTGCATAAACATTAGTTCAGAATTCTAGTGAAGAAAACAGAATATTCAGAAAATTATACTCACAGCCATGAAATTGGCCAGCGTACTGTCAATGTCTGCTGACTGGTTGTGCTGAGAGTTTGCAGTAGAGCGCTGAGAGTCTCCAGCATCTTCATCATCACTGTCCTCATAGGCTCCGAGCAGGGACAAACCCTCTGCAGAGAGACAATACAACCACCTTCAATCAAATCTGCGCGTTCCCATCAGCAGAGAAGCGTGCACATTTCCACACAGAAACATTACTTTACCTGTGGCCTTGACTGCGTGAGGCTTCATGTTTGTGCGCTTCTCTCTCATAAACCTGTGCGCATCAGCCTCCTGATCATCTGCAGAAAACAAGTCATGTATATGAGCTTTATGTTGAGCTAGCTGCAGCGTTACGAGCCTCCACACACTATGAACAAAAGGCTAACATTATTCACACGCACTGATACCGTCCTTACACTCACTGGTACAGTAAGTGTCAGTAATTGTGTGTTAAATAGGTTCATGTGAAGCCTTTTGTCTTCATGTTGGCAGGCTCACAAAAACTGCTAGCGTGCTAACAGCTAGCGTCACACGCTAGCTTCTTCTTTAGCATTGTTAAAACACAGCTTTCATGTGTCACAGTTTACATATTTTGGTATGTATGTGCATACTAATACCAGGTGTTTATTGGCAAACTCGGTCACTGAATCCAGTTAAGTGTATATATATCGTTTAGACGGACGGGCCCAGCTATTCACATTTCCAGCACTAAGCTAGCTCGCGGCTAACAGCACTCCCGCAGAAAAGGGCACCTACCGTCGGACCCGGACGGCGCGTCTTCCCGCTCCCCGGCAGCCCCGCTGCGGAGCCCCGGTGGAGACAGCTGCAGGATGGTCCTCCGGCCCACCGCTCCCCCTGTGAGGCGGCTCTTCTTGCCCATGTCTGCCTGTCCGTCTGCGTGTCTACCTACGGGCCTGCTCGCTGCTTCACTGCCGACGGCGCTGCTGCCACAAAGTGAGACAAAAAAACAAACAACTTCCGGGTCACGGGGTCGTGTTTTGTGTTTGCGGCTCTGACACTGGCGGTGCGAGATAAGTTACTAACGAGCTTAGACTTCCTCCGAGCGAGCCGGTACAAAATGTTCAGCAATTAAAAGCCAAAGCAGCCGAGTAGTTTGCGGACACAGAAAGCGTCTCAAGAAGTTTGACTTTATCCAACAACCAGCCGCTGGTAGAAGAGGCTGGAAATGGGAGGGCGAAGATAAAGAATTACACGGTTTCTGAGGGGAGCCTCCCACCGATGTCTGAGCACAGAGAGGACCAGCCGCGCAGGCAGTCGTCGACGGGGCCCGAAGGAGGAACAGCAGCCCGAAACGGGAGCAGAAGGCCGGCCGGAACAGACACGATGGGGGGCGCGATGGCTCCGGTGCTCCACTGGCTGCACGATGTGGCGGCCGTCACTCTCCTCAAAGCCCGGCGGACTCTGTTTCAGGCCGCCATCCTGCTCTGTGTGCTGGTCCTGCTGCTGTGGGTGTCCATCTTCCTCTACGGCAGCTTCTATTACTCCTACATGCCCACCGTGAGCTTCTCCACCCCGGTGCACTTCTACTACACCTCAGACTGCGGCGCGTCAGAGTCCACGCTGTGCTCCTTCCCCACGGCCAACATCTCCTTCATGAAGAATGACAGGGACCAGGTCATGGCCTACGGTCAGCCTTACAGGATATCTCTGGAGCTGGAGATGCCAGAGTCTCCGGTGAACGAGCAGCTGGGCATGTTCATGGTCAAGATGTTCTCCTACACCAAGGGTGGGAAGACTGTGTCCTCGGTGGGGCGATCCACAATGCTGCACTACCGCTCCAGCCTCCTGCAGACTCTGGGCACTTTGCTTTTCTCGCCTCTCCTTCTGACCGGGATGTCCGAACAGAAGCAGCTCATCGAGGTTGAGCTCTTCTCAGACTACAAGTCCAATGCCTATCAGCCCACCGTGGGCGCCGTCATCAAGATCCAGTCCAAGCGGGTGCAGATCTACTCGTCGCAGCTCCGCATCCACGCTTACTTCACCGGTATACGATACGTTCTGTACAATTTCCCCCTGACGTCTGCGGTGATCGGCGTGGCCACCAACTTTGCCTTCCTCAGTGCCATTGTGCTGTTCAGCTACCTGCAGTTCATATGGGGCGGGCTGTGGCCGCCAGACCAGGTCAGGGTCCGGGTCATGATGGGCGACAACAAGCGCATCCAGCAGCGGAGAGAGGAGGCTCGGAAACGCATGGAGAAGGAGAATTCGCAGAAGGAGCTCACTGCTCCTAAAGTGATTGGATCTGTGAACGAGGCATCTGATTTCCAGGGAAATGACACGGCGGTGGAGACGCCGCCAAAGAAGCCCTCACTGATCCCAGATGCCTCTGGGACTGATGTTCCAGATACCAAGGAGGAAGGGTCTCATGACACTCTGGGCCCCGAGGAGGGCGATGCCTCAGATGTCTTGGAACGATGCCAGCTTCCTCAGCAGGGCGAGACGGCACTCAGACAGAGACCTGGGCCGTGGATGAGCCTGTGAACCATGCCACTGCACATACTTAGAGTACCTATAAAAAATGATTACATGTGGCACAATGTCCCATCACTCCTCAGCAGATTGAACATAATTTGGCAGATATTTATTTGCTCAAGCAAACCCACTGTTCGAGTTGGTCTAAATACAGATGCATGAGATTATATACTAACGCCTGTGTTGTTTTTAGCTAACGCACCACAGCTTATTGTTTTTTTGCATTTACCTCATTGTAACTTTGACTCTCAGTGTTAAGCATGTCCTAAAGACTACAGCTCCTATGCAGTCTTATGACTGTGCCAGCTGAGTTTTGTGATGCCCACAGCAGGAGATACCACATTCCAGCTCTGGCTTGTCCAACAGTGTTGCCCAGAGGAATTTGCCGTTGCCAGTTTCGCACACCCTTTTAAAGTCACATGAACCTGCCTATGTTTTACTACTCCGATGTCTTTAAGGTGGCGTTTTCTCGCATCATCGCCCACAGTAGTTCACAATCCTCCCATAATAATGAAAAGGGACTGTGATTCTCTTGAGTTATGAATGTAGCTGCCTTATATTTGAAAGAAATATGGATATGGAATTTCCCAAGACAATTTCACACCTATTTAAAGAGACGAGCCTTGTGATACATTTATTTCAGAGGCTCTTTCAGAGTAGTTCTATTTGGGAAATGTGCCTGAAAAAGTGTCTTTGTTTTTAACAACTTCTTAGAAAAGAAATGTGCAATGGGTCCAGCCTGAGGGGCATGAGGAGTTCGCTGCATTTATAATTCTTTTTATCTTGCAAATGGAAATGTTCTGTCTCAGTGTAATGGGTGATTTAACTGCGGTGGCACACTTAGTTAATGCTCCAACGCAAAGTTGGTTTTCATTCCATCAGATCTTGGTATTCATTGTCTGTTACAGTGCAGGTTGCACTCTGCAGTTTAAGGCCGTCAAAATTATATTTATTGTGTTTTCATAACAACAAAGCACCAAGATATTTTAGATGGGTCTTTTAAGTAATATATGGTTGTTATTAAGTCTGTCGATTAAACATGTTTGTATTTAACATCAAGGAACAAAGTATAAGAAGGATGAATTAAGTTATTGTTTAGAAATTGGTTTTGGTTGTTACAACTAATAAAGTAAAGGTGATGAAGGAATTGTTGGAGCCTTTATCTGTGTAAACCTACACGTTGGGGGAATTTAGGGTTTAAGCACGTTTATGCAAGCTGATCAAGTTATCTTGATGTAGGATTTTGTACCAAAGACATTGTTAAATAAATGCATCTGTTACAAATCTTGGGTTCTTTCATGCAGGCTATCGCTGTAAATGCCTCTGGAGGTGTATGAATAGGTGTTATTTATGTGTTGAACAAATAAAATGCACATTCATACAGCCATGCACTTTTCTGTCTTTATTGTTCTCTATAAGCTTGCCAAACTAATAATAAAGCAGCTCTAACCATCAACATTGTTGTTCATTTTTGTTGTTTTTATTTTTTTCCCGTACCATATCTGTGATTTGCTAGCCTAAAACTGAAAACATGAATGTAAAAATGTAGTGAAATACATAGAAAAGGTCTATTTGCTTTTCTTTACATGCACAAAATTCCTGTTTCCCATTTTGAAAACAGTGATTTTTAAATACTAAATAGGTAACATTTTAACAAGTAAAAAATGACACCTTTTTTCAAATTTACTGTACCTTCATAATGTTATATTGACAAAATAAACATTATGAGCCAAACCTTAAAGCATTTTAAAAACTACCAGTTATCTAATATGACATGACACCCATGATTGCACCTGATTCTTGTATGAAATTGTACTTTTGCAGCGGCTATTACTAGCCTTGTCATTACTATTTTTACACATTACAATGTACTATTATATTATACTGATAAAAAATCCTCAAACAAATTGATGGGTTAAAGCGAAGGGCATTTTGTTGTGAAAATTTTATCATAAAATTATGAAAGACTCATGAGAATCAATCAAGTGATATTGAGTATATTAAATATATGTTCATTAGAACAGGATCAATACAGTTTGGCCATTTACTGCGACCGTTGAAGCAGATAGCTTCATCAAGAGTGACATGAATTTTAACATTTATCAGATGGAGTAAAATATATTAATGCAGAAGAGGATTGGGTCCACATGTGAAATAAAATAAAATGTACACATATAGCCCTAATCCTCTTCCATAAAAATTAGATATAGAGTGAAAAGAAAAAAAACCCTCCACACTCAGGCTGCTGTGCAATAAGAAAATGAAATTCAGCTGGAGTTTGTGAACAATTGATGATTTCCAACAGGTCTTGACAGCAGCTCAACTAATGAAAGGCTAACATGAAATGTAATTATCTATGAAGATTATCAAGAAATTTCCACAGTTCACAGTGCAGGCATGTCATCTTTGATAGATAAATTCAAAGGGCTCTGATTTTTAAATGGAAAAGTCCCATCCCATTACCAGTTAAAGGGGCTAGTATGCAGCATGTTTCAATCTCTTTTACGTTTTATTAAAACAGATTCAAATGCTCAAAATCATATATTGTGAAAAGACATTTAATCTTGTTTACAGAACATTTTGCGGGTACAACAAGGGACCGGAAAGCTGCATTTAGGATCTGTTTCAAATCAGAACCTTATAGTGATGATATTAAGGCCCATTAGCAGTCCTTATTCAAAGCCACAGCCCCAATCTATCAGATGAATTATGCATTGGTCTGGATAAGGAGTGCACTAATTGACTTAAACCATCCATCACTGGTATTAAAAACCTCACTGTATTTAGCCTCAGCAGGTACAGATATTATCTCAGACTCTTCTACAACGAGTATTTGTGTAATTATCTTACTATCTTATCCCTGTACCATAAATAATCAAGCTAGATATAACTTGTAAACTCACAGGCGATGCTTCCTCATGCCTGTTGTCAATATAATATTTACGTTTCGTATCTCTGGACTTCAGGATGATGAAAAAATTGCTAGATGCCCCAGAGCATAGCCTCAGCAACAACTAACTGCATAGTCAATTTAACAGCAAAATCTGTATTACAGACTTGCAAACACACCACTTAGAAATACATGCTTACCAGTACTGCTTTGATTGTGTAAGATTCAAAGAAATGTGTTGTGCATTATAGAATAAAATAGTTATAAAACAGACAATCTCTTGTTGGTGAACATGAATAGCAATTTACTATCACTGTCGCACAGCTAATCATTTGAAGGCATATACAGAGTTTTATTCATTTACATATGACACTAACATGTCATAGAGTGTAATTTACCATTCATATTAAACATCAAACATTTTTATTTCAAGATGCAAATGTACTCTTTCCTCTGAGCCATGTTTTTGTACCACACATTACTTTGCATCTTATATTAAAGCCCATGTGGTTGGCTTTACCATATATGGAGCAGCCATCAGTACAACACACAGATACGCTTCAAGTGTTCCACTTGAATGTCATCCTGTACTGGCAGGCCTCGCCACAGCTGAAGGTCACTTTGTTCCTTGACCCTAAATGTTATGCTCCTCCTCAGGGTGCACTTCCGTGACCTCTGCTGTCGTCTCGCTCGCCACCTTCGGCCCATCATCCTCCTTTTCGTCATCTGAGCTGTCCGCCCAGCGCCCAACTCTTCGGACTCCTTCGGCCACGGTCGGGGCATTAACACAGGGGTTATGGTCATAGATGACAAGCTTCAACCCCTGCATGTGAGACAGGCCCGGGAAGCGGCGGATTCTGTTCCGATCCACATCGATGACAGCAAGAAAGTGCATTTCCAGCAACACTGGTGGAAACTCTGCCAGCTGGTTCCCCGCAAGCCAGATACTTCTCAGCTCCTCCAACCTTCCGAGCTCTTTTGGCAAACTCCATATCTGGTTATAACCGAGGTGCAGCGTCTTGAGATTAGAGAGCTCACAAACCACGGCAGGAAAGACAGTGAAGCAATTAGTCTCCAGCCACAGAGTACTAAGTTCCTTGAGCTCCTTCAGTTCTCTGGGGAGGCGGTAAAGCCTGTTGTTACCCAGGTAAAGGATGCTGAGCTGGGGCAATCTGCAAACAGCTGCAGGGAGTTCCTCAAAGCAGTTAAAGTCGAGGGCCAGGAGCTGCAGCTTCTTCAGGCCCTGCAGCTCAGCTGGTAAGCTGCTGAGGTTGTTGTCACTCAGGTAGAGCTTCACCAGCTCGTTGAAGACGCAGGCGGCAACAGGCAGCCGACGCAGCTGCCTGCTGCTTAGATCCAAGGTCCGATCCAGTGGCATCTCCTTCAGATCCCCCACTAAGAAGCGTTGGCAGCGCTCTGAGGGAATGAAGGCGATGATGCCCCGCATGGCGTTACCCATCTTGCTCACAGTCTCTGATACACCACTGGTCCTCCACATCAATTCAGTGCCGGATACGGTTTGCACTGAGGCAGGCTGTTGGCGCCTTCAAGGAAATTTCGTGGCATCCCATTAATGCTCCTCCACCGCCCCTCTGGAGTTATTGATCTTGATATAAAATGCAAAAACAAAACAAGTTGGTAACAATGTAATGGATCTTTGTAATACTGCATCAGCACACAAAGGCGCATGTAGCAGCAATTACATGATTATGATGCTGAATTACGACCTTCATGGGATAAAAGCCGTGCTGGGGAGTCATTTACAATGACAATAAGCATCGCCTGTGGTCAACAAGAAAACAGAAAGCACAATAGGCGTAAAGATGATCACAATGAGGATTTAAAAACACCTACTTTCCAATGTTTTCCTGCTGATTTCCATGACTCTCAGCATCTCCTACAGTAAGCCATTTGTTTATCCAACTTAATGAGCTGAAAACGTATTGTATTCCCTGGGCAGATATTCCCCAGTGCAGTCCTCTCACTATCTCTCAGTGGCTCTGAGCTTTGCCCTGACTTTCATGGCGATAGCAACCACCGGCTGCTCTCTCCTCCCCATTTGTGCCTAATGACTTTCCCCCCTTCTTCTCAGAGATGACAGAGGTGGGAGAGAGAGAGAGACAGGGAGGGGCAGGGTGCCATGGATAAGCATAAGGAGTACTCTGTGATGAAAGAGCAGCGAAGGTCATTTACATTCTTTTTTAATCGTCCCGGACACAGTTCTGGGTGCATGTCATGGGGGACCAGACGAGTGGGCCTCTATAGTAGAGCGAACGCAAGAATTTGTTAGAGTTCTCATGGAGGCCAAAGAGGGAGTTTTGTATGTGTTTTGCTCTGACATGGAGTGTGGTAAATCACTGGATGTTTTGAAATGTTTCTGCAGGGAAGGGAAAAGAAGTGACAGTTTCCCAGGAGCACAGAAGCGTGGTGGAGTATATATTGCTGTGTGGATCTGTGTTTTGTCTGCCCCAGATTTAAATTTGCTTGAAAACACCAAAATAACCACTCTTCAGACTTAGGTGCCATAATCGCTCTAAATGTCTTCCAGATCTGGGCGCTCGCGCTTTAGTTTCCATGTAGGCATTATTTAAATGTGTATTATCCATTTATTAGCACTAAACTGTAAGTCACATTGTATTTGTCACTCCAGCCTGCCTGAGGTGTGATTTGCACATGCTATCTCACATACCTTTATTACTGCTATTTTCCAACTTGATAAAACCGAGCAGGAATTTCATTTTCCTTATCAGAAGGTGCAATTGCTGCCCATTGTCTGCTCTCACTCACTGACAGACTGTTTTTAGCCCTTGTCCTTCTCCTGGGCCACTTACTGCCTGGGGGCCTCAAACAGGCAACAGTGGGCAACAACACAATCAGAACACACAGAAAGAACCACAATAGACTATGTTCATAGCAGAAATTTTGATATATCACAGCAGGAAAAGCAGGTTTAATTAGTTGTCCTATTAGGTGATTAGCGGAGCACTTAATGTAAAGGCATCATCATTAATGTCATTAGTTAGGCTTTCTGCTTTGAAATGTGAAACTTTCTGCTGTGAAAAAGGGTCTATAAAAGCCCACTATTTTTTGACTGTGTGTTGACAATTTTGTTGAGCTGTTGTGTACAGTGTAGTTCAACTTAAAGTATAATAGTGATAATTAGCCAACTATAGTGGTAAAAGAAAAACTTTAACCAGAAAGCAGACTGGAAGAGACACTATGGTTTAAAAAATTACCATTTGATACAATAGAAACCAGTAATCACAGTAATGGTGATCAGCTGGTTATATGGATCAAAAGCTTCTTTCCTATTGTGTTTACAGAGTCTTCTTATGACAATCAAGTAGTTCCCTTACAATGTTCATTTTTTGGCATGTAGTGCAGGTACATAGTATAGTATATCTATATAGTAATTCACATTGGATATCTGAAAAAAACCCACAGCAGGTACTAAAAAATGTGTTAAGTACTGTCTGACTTCATGCTACTACACTGGGCCTAAATCACACTGTTCATACAGTACTTGATATTCATTATTAATGATGCGATAGCTGAGTCTAGCCAGACATATGATCTTCTTAATATGGTGTAGCCTCCATGTCCCTGAAGTGCATGCTCAGGGGGAAAGAGGCAATTGAGGAGGTGAGATGAGTCCCTGATCCTGTGGCACCATGAACTCATGGCCAAACTACTCCACACCCTGCAGTCTCCAGGATACCGGCAGAGCTGTCTTATTGTGCAGCGTCACACTACAGATGCCCTGCCTGGAGAGAAGGCGGGTTGAGCAGAGAAAAGGACAGAGGGGCAGAAAGTTCAGTTTAGAAGTATGTGGAGATAATTGCGACATAATTCATGCACAGTGTTTTGACTTTATCGTGTCATCATCATGTCTTTGGAGGAGGCTGACTGTCCTTTATAAAAAGCTACAGCGAAAAAATTAATTTGTTTTCCCAACAGCAGAAAGTCTTAAAATCGTCATTGAAGAAAAACAACTCCCCAGCTTCAGTCATTTGTTCCTGTCACTCATTTTTTTTCTTTTGCTTTGCTTGAATGCTCACTGTTCTGACATTTCAGATAAAAATGTATTTTATACAATGAGCATAATTCATATGAAGGTGCAGAAGTTTAGAGTAGTGTCTAGTTTAGAGTAGTGTGAGGCACCTCAGTGATGACACTGTGATGACACTGCAGTTAACAATGTGATGACACTGCAGTTAACAGATAACCAGCTGCAACATTTAGAAAATTAAATTAAAAGAGAATGAAGGTGAGAGGTGCCAATGATGATGACAGAACACAGAGTCCTCCAGAGCAGCATATTTACATCTGATGTAAACAAGCAAATTGGCCAAAACTGCAACCTTGATAGTCTTATTTAACACAGACTAATATAAGAGTGCTATAAGTGGAAGAAAAAAGC
>JAOXYL010000090.1:18336036-18349514 GCA_028564955.1 Terapon puta
CAGATTTAACTTTATTGTCATTACACATGTACAAATACAGGGTAACGAAATGCAGTTTAGCATCTAATAGTTAAGGGCATTAAATATATGGGGTTAAATTATCATTAGTGTATAGACATATATCTATATCTATATATATATATATATATATATATATATATATATATATATATATATATATGTATATATATAAATTCTGGACTACAGACCTAATTGACCGGGCTTTAAAAGGGACACTTTTCCCCTCTTCGGGTGTTTGCGTACAGAGCGAGGCCGGGTGGTACATTTAAACCGTAATCATGCAATTTCATTGGACCTCTGTGAACTACTCATTCATTTTATTGGTCTACTGATGCTGGGCAAATTTTTTTTCATGCCATGAAAAAAAAATGAATAAGCCGCACAGTAGTACAAGCTGCAGTGTTTAAAGTGGAGGAAAAAAGTAGCGGCTTATAGTCCAGAATTTACGGTATATATATACACACACATACACACACATATATGCAGGCTGTTATCAAGCAATGACTATTAACATCAGGGGTTTTTATGAGATAATTTAAAAAGAATGAAGAAGAGTGATGTGGATGACTTATCAAGCACCAGGCTTTTTCAAGTTGAACATTCGATCAGGATTGCTTTCCAAATCATTTGTGATCATCTCTCATTAATCATTTCTATAGGTCTGCCTTTTAAAATTTGATTTTCAGTGAGAACATAGAAACTTTCCACTTTCATCAGATGAATGTGAAAACAGCTTTCTTGCGTCAAGTTCTGCTGCACATCATTGTGTATAGTGAAGGTCCAACATTCAACTGTCGAAACAAGAAGAAAAACATATTTTTGAGTGTGTGTTTGTGTGTGTGTGTGGGGGGGGGTGATTTATTTCACCACAGTTAATCATTAATTATCATCCTAACATCCCATTAATAGTAACTGAATGTCCTTGAATTTTGATGTAAGAATGTGGAGAGACTGGCTTGATTTCTACACCATTTCAGTTCTCTTTGACCGTCCCTCCTACAGGTGAGACATTTTTTGGCATCAGTAGTGGGAGGAACTCCCCTCTCCACGCTCCCCCCTCCCAGCACTACACTATCGTGTTCAACACGTTTGTCCTGATGCAGATATTTAATGAGGTCAATTCCCGCAAGATTCATGGAGAGAGGAACGTTTTTGAGGGTGTTTTCAACAATCCCATCTTCTGCTCCATCATCCTGGGAACATTGGTCACACAGGTAATTTGTAAGGTCACAGCTGCTGAGGTTCACCGTGTAAAGAGATTACAGACCATCCCTGTGATGTCATCTCTGTTTCTTCCTGCAGGTTGTCATTGTGCAGTTTGGTGGTAGAGCCTTCAGCTGTGTGGGTCTGACCATCTACCAGTGGCTATGGTGCATCTTACTGGGCAGTGGCACCCTCCTCTGGGCGCAGGTGTGACGCTTTCTCCCATTAATTTCAAAGTCGAAAGGAAATGGGTTTTTAGGACACAGAGGTGGTGAGGAACAGAAAGTGCTGCTGTTGTGTCTGACTGGGTATAAATATTTATGTCACCTCCCCTCCCAGCTGGTCTGCACCATCCCCACCAGCTGCCTCAAGCTGCCGAAGGTTCTGGGCACCATTGGTCAGGGCGCGCAGCAGGAGAAGATCTCTGAAGACGAGGCAGAGGAGGAAGACAAGGATGAGACAGACTGCGATGAGGTGCAGATTAACCAAGTGCTTTGGTGTCGCAGCCGCAACCGTGTAATGACTCAGGTATGAGGTCACCTTTAAAATTAAGTCCCACCTGGATTCCCACCTCTTCTCATTACAACCCATTTTCTCATTTTTTGTACCGTGTGTTTACCTCTACAGGAGTAGAATCATTCAGTTCAGGTGAAAACTCGGAAACAAAACATCCTTTGACATGCTTGGTCCCGTTTTTTAACCATGAGGTCACTGTGCTCTTTCATCTTTCAGACTCAGGTTGCGAGCACCTTCAGTGGCGCTCCCCGTCGGGAACAGAAGATACAGAATCCGGCAGCTCCCACCACAACTTCATGAAGAAGTGTGAATTCCACACGGAGGACCCAGAGATTCAAATTTCCCAAAATTAAAAGAGTGGGGTGAAGACACTGTCCTTACTACAGTTATCTTCTTAAGACTTGAAGACTTGAACTTTTAGCCATTGTCAATGTGTATTTTAAGTATTTGTTAATTATTGTGAGTGTGAATGTGTTTTATCCATTCTTCTACTTAATGTCCTTCTCAACTGTTTGCTTCATTACTTTTAGCACAGCTTTTTCTTTTTTTTCCAGTAATTTTACATATTCAGACTTGTTTGCCTGATTACTAGTTTTCAGACTGAACCCAGGTTCATCAATTTTCTATTTTAAGTATTTTCTCATTACTGAGTTTATTTCTACTGAGCCATTTGTTCTCAGATGCTTGTTGTGTTCATATTGTATTCTGGAGAGTTTTTCTCGTTCCGACAGCCAGAAAATTAAATGTCATGAAATTTTAAAAATAGTCTGTCTTCTCAGTTTAATCCCCTATGAAAGTAGTTTACACCTGTACTTTTCCTGTGATGTTGGTTTGTCCTCACTGATGATGGGGGACAATGAAAGAGATCCAGTGAAGCTCCTTAACAGGTAACAACAGCCCCGCCTGGTGGAGAATCTGCTGAACGTCACTTCCTGCTTCACAGTGGAAGCTGCCCAGGTCAACAGGTCTGAAACGACTGACTCTGAACAGTGAGCATGTAAAGAAGTCGCAGATTAACCATTTATATTTGAAGTATTTGATCTGATATTGGATCATTTATCAATTACAGGCAAGACAGACAACTATTCACCTAATTAACACTCCTCATGTCTTGATCACAGCGTAAGCATTTTACAGCCATTTCTGATATATGTATGATAATACAGGTTTTACTTTGACAGTATGTTTGTCTGGTTGTTGTTTGTAAGGTCTCTGTCAATCCTAAATTCACAAAGAAAAGTTTAATTATTAAAACCCATTTTAATTTATGTCATCTCAATCTCTATCTAAACGTAATTATTTACTACTTATTTCATTGACTGTGCCCATTTCTTGACTGTGTTAACTTCATGTTAAACAGCAAACACTAAAACAGCTGTGACCCATCTGTGAAGGTGTTTCTGGTACTGAGACATTAGCAGTAGATTGTTTTAGTTCTGTAAATTACAAGGTGAGGCCTCCATGGAGCGAACATTTTTTTCAACACATCCTGGGGAAGTTGGAAGCCAAGTCAACACCTGAACAGTTTTTAGTGTGGCAGTGAGACATTATCCTGCTGAAGGAGGCCACAGTCAGTGTTCACCTCACCTGTGTGGTTTTAATGTTGGGGCTGATGAGTGTGTAAATAAATATTCACAGTCACTCCTGTCAAGTGGACACAATGTGTCAGTATCATGTTTCTACCTTTCATTCAACAATGATTCTCATCATAGAGTGGATTATTACGTGTCTGAAGCATCCAGTCAATTATCAGCAGGTATTATACTATTTTTAAAATGTGCCTCATTCCAGAGTTGTTATTTTGGTCATTTACCTTGAAATCTTGAAGAAATGACGATGCATGTAATTCTTACATGTGAAAATGTGAATCACAGTCAAGTGGCTCATGGTGCACGTTCTACTCATCTTGTATCTGTCTTGTAACAACTTATTTCTGCGTTTGTTTGTGTTGGGTCAGTCCACAGAAAGGTAAACCTTGTTGAAAGAGATGAATGTACGTGAAACGCTGTGGCACACTGATAAGTCTGAAACTAGCAGATGGTGCCACACAGACATCAGTATGTTATGTACCTTTTTTCATACAAAGCACAAGACTTTTTTTTACTTCATATCCATGTATTAAATTTAAATATACACAATTAGAGTCTATTCTAGATGAGAAATGAAAACAATCGGTTATAATAATGATTTCTGAAAGTCATCAGTCTGACCCAAACAGACAATATAAGACGTTTCCATTGTAGGTGACGTTGTGACAGGGGTGCATACTACCATACTGATTTAATTAACTGAGTACACACCTGCAGATATATGTTATATATAATCTATAATAGTTATATCTATATAACTCATCTGTAACTGTGACATAAATCTTCGAATTTGGCCCTGAGAAAACTAATGTCAGTGTCACAGTTGGTGATAGGGTTAAATAAACATATTTATCAGTCTCAGTCAGGAGGATCTGAGGTAAATAAACATGTATCTGTGAAACTGAAGTGCTGTTGTCTTCTGTACTGACTGCAGCTGCAGACAGCGCGGTATTTTCTCAATGCGAGACACCCCCGATCACAGGAGGCAGGCAGAGGTGCCCTGGTTTAGACGTGCACTGCAAAAACATGCACCATTTTACTCCTCCCGGGCTCTTTTAGTCTCCAGCTGTGCGCCCCGGTGAGCAGCAGCTCGTCCCCGCCACGATCTGAGTTGTGTACGGAAGTGGTCAGCAGGTTGTAAGGTCAGAGGGTAAAGGCTATCCCTCTTTCGATTCAGGATACACACAGCCATCTTGGATCTAACGAAGAGAAGGGAAATTAATGCGGTGAGGATATTTAACTGATTTTCTCGTCACATTAACCGGGGTGCCTTCGCATTTTAGCCCTCTCGCTGATGCTTTAGTGTGGCTGCTCTCCGCCGAGTCGACGCGGAGCGAGTCTTTAGCCTTTTAGCCTTTAGCTGCTGCAGCTGCAAGCGGAGCGTAAACTGAGCCGAGAAAACGGGGCAGCTGACTGGATACACGGAGGCAGAGAGGGCCCGCTTTACTGCCCGGTGGTCCCCGCTGTCTGGCGGTCTAGTCGGGGTGCGTAAAGGGCCTGAAGGTTTGGTCGCTCCGCGGTGCTGCTCGTTTAATCCCCGCTTTCCAAACTGACGTCAAGCTAGCCGAGCTAACACAGAGCGACGCTAACGTTAGCGCTGCTGGCTAACTAGCCTGTTAGCAGGTATAAAGTCTTAACTTTGCCTCTAATCAGGCAACTTGTCAGCGTCAAACCAAGAGACACTGACGAGTCTAACGGGAAGGGGGGTAATTGGTTAGCGCTGTTGTTTGTTGATATATATATTAATACACGTTATGGGACAGAGAAATTGTTTGTTTGTTGTGGAAGTTCAACATCTTCATCTCATTAACGTGAAACATCAAAACAAAGTTGACACACACTGCTTACAGCTTGTTTGGACAACCTCAAGCTGCCAGATGTGGGAATTACAAAAGAGATGGTGAACATAAAATGTTCCCTGTCATAAGTCATAGAGATATGATTATGAGCAGCTATGAAAGTTAAGTATGAGGGTTGTGTAACATCAGTGGTGCACAGGGGAAGTGAAAAAGGTTGGACATGAAAGTTTTCATCATTGGAGGAAACTGTCTTTGTATCAGAAATGTGCAGCTGTGTGTGCTCTGCCTCTGCTCTAACAGCAGCTCTGCTCTCTCTCCGCAGGTGACGAAAGGTATGTTTGGTGCTAGGAAGAAATTTGAGTTCGTCGAGGTAGTCGATAACGACTTTACTGATGAGAGCATGTACTACAACCAACCGTCGATGTTCCCACATCGGTCGGACAAAGATGTAAGTCCTGCCCCTACGTTCACGCGCCTCCTGTTGTTTGGGCGATGCTGTCTGGTTGTCTCACTTCATCCTGTCCTCTAACGCTTCCCTTCCAGATGCTGTCCTCTCCCTCGCCGTCGTCGTCGGGTCAGCTGTCGCAGCTGGGAGCAAGTTTGTACGGGCCACAAAGTAAGTGTTTGTCCCATGGTCGCTCTAGTCACAGTTTGCTCACACGCAGAACATTTGGAGTGACTAGAAATTATGAATGGGGTCTTTTTTTTCTTGCTGTCTTTCTGCAGGTGCGCTCGGCTTCTCAGTAAGGGGCATGGGGAACAATACGCCTCAGTTAAATCGAAATTTAACGCAGGGCACGCAGCTACCAAGTCATATCACCCCCACAACGGGAGTCCCCACCATGTCCCTCCATACCCCTCCATCACCAAGCAGGTGAGTATGAAGGTTGCTGGGGTGTTTGCAGACTTAGTTTGGACACACGTTTGTCCTGCTGATGACAGTGAAGAATATCAGCAAGTAGAAATCACAGTTGGCACGGCATGAGCGGAGATTTAACTGATGCTGTTTCAACAGGGGGACGTTGCCGATGAACTCGAGAAACATGCTGAACCACTCTCAGGTCGGTCAAGGCATCGGGATGAGCGGTAGGACCAACAGCATGGGCAGCTCAGGGCTGGGCAGCCCAAACCGCAGCTCGCCCAGTATCATCTGTATGCCCAAACAGCAGCCAGCACGTCAGCCATTCACCATAAACAGGTGATTGGATCCTTTACGACCCACATTGACTCACCTGTGTGACACATCCTTGGAGGCATCTGCCGTTCTGGTCTGATGTAGATGTTTTTCATTTAAAAGAAAGTTAATATATACCTTTTCTTTGATCTTCTCTCGCTGCAGCATGTCAGGATTTGGTATGAACCGCAATCAGGCTTTTGGGATGAACAACTCATTAGCAAGTACTATCTTCAATGGCACAGGTTAGTGTTTTTAACGCAGGTGGGTATATCAAAGGATCAGTAGTTGGCTCATTTCAACAAACACTCCTGTAATTTATGTGCCGAAACAATTACACTGAGAATTTAATTTCATAAATGCATGTTACTGCACAATATGTAAGTCATTTATAATTTTAATGTTATATTGCTTAATAGTTTCTTGAGTCAGTTTTATGATTATTCTTATCTTTACTGTCTGTTACCTAACGTATAATCCGAGCTTTTGACAAGACAAGATGAGTATGTTCACTGTAAAATGCCGCAGCAAATACTACATGAGTAACTATTACACAAGTTACTAAGTTTTTATGTAAGGTCATTAGTTTACAGTATAAAAACATTACAACATCAACTTAATAATAGCCACATTATTATAGAGATAAGTTGCGTTGAAGCTGACATTACACATTAAAAGTTCCTCACCTTCCCAATGCTGCAGATGGGAGTGAAAATGTAACGGGGCTGGATTTGTCAGACTTCCCTGCGTTAGCAGACAGGAGTCGGAGAGAAGGGACAGGAAACCCAACACCGGTGCTCAACCCATTGGCTGGACGGGCTCCTTATGGTAGGCCATTAGGCCAGAGAAAGTGTTTTATTTTTATATACATTAAGCTATTTAGTTCCCCTAAGAGAGGAAATGAATATAAGCGTCTTTATTGGGTTCATATTAGCCAAGGCTTTGTCTTAATGCACAGCCAAGTCTTGGGTATGATGTGCTTTAGTTGTGATTTATTGCCTATTATATTTGGGATATTAAAATCTCCACTGTATTCATCATCATCATCAAGTTGGCATGGTGACGAAACCATCAACTGAACAGACACAGGATTTCTCCATCCACAACGAGGACTTCCCTGCACTGCCTGGCCCAAACTATAAGGATCCCACATTGAACAGCGATGACAACAAAACTGTAAGTGTGAGCCTGTGATGTCTCTGCAGCACAATCTGGATCAGGGTTCAGGGTTTTTTTTTTGTTTCAGTGTGACACATCAAAGAGAATTATTTATGCTAAATTTATGTTTTATGTTTCTGTTTCATTAAAACTGGTTTTCTTTTTTTCCAAGAACTTGAACTCCACAAACAAGAGCACATCGAATGCAGATGGTCCCAAGTTCCCCGGAGACAAGACAGCCTCAGCACAGAATAACAACCAGAAGAAAGGGATCCAGGTGTTGCCCGATGGTGAGACCTCTCAGCCAATCGTATCGCTCCAATTCCACTGAGACATCCCTTCTTAATCACACAACTTGGGTGAGGCAGCTGGGCTCTCTACCCTTCATTTGGGGTTGGATGGTTATTGACTAGGCTACAGTGAGGAAACCAAACGAATATGTTCAGTATGATTCAGGCCATCATCATCTTTCCATTAGTCTGTGTGTGATTTGTTAAAAAAGAATTGGCTTGGTTTGCTCTCCAATGAGTGCACAAAGTGTGCTTTAGAATTATGGAGGTAATGTATTGACAGTAAGTATGAAATGTAGATCACAGACAAGTTTAAGTGGTTTGTTGAACTCTGAATTAAATCTCGCTGCTGCAGGCCGGGTGACGAACATTCCCTCAGGAATGGTGACGGACCAATTCGGCATGATTGGCCTGCTGACGTTTATCCGAGCAGCAGAGACTGATCCGGGCATGGTCCATCTTGCACTAGGAAGTGACCTCACGACACTGGGACTCAACTTAAACTCACCAGAGTAAGACAGCCGCTCTCCCCTCAACAAATGAAACTGATTTTTGGTCCTGTTCTGAAAACCAGTCGCTCATTTTAGTGTGCTGTAATACATGTAACATGCACAGACGCTTAACACGACTGCAATGACATTTGTCCAGGTTTCCTTTTCACTGAGTAAGTCGTAGTTAAAAAGGTCCACTTATCTGCACTTCACACTGAATTTGTAGATGGGCAAAAAGACAAAAAGGGGAAAGTGACAACTTTAAGATAAAAAACTAAGATATCTCTTACACACTTGAAGAGACATACCTTTGTTCCATGCAGCAAGTTGTTTTACCAGTTACCTGTTATTTTTCTTAAAATAGTTTCCAGAGAGTCTGCGATTTTTTATGTTCTCAAAAACACAGAGGGTTCAATACTCAGAAGTTGCAGCTTAAACAGCGATAACACTTGTGAAGTTTCTTTGCCGTTGATCGTCGTGTGTCTTTGAATTGTGGTGTTAGTTTGTACTTTCACTTTCTGTCTTATCTGAAATGTGTCAAGCAAAAGTTAATTTTTGACGAGCGAAAACTTAATGCAGCTTTTCTTTCCTGGCAGAAACTTGTACCCCAAGTTCGCCTCTCCCTGGGCTTCATCTCCGTGTCGACCTCAAGACATCGGTAAGACATTAGTGGGAGCAGATTACTTTTTCATCCTTTTGAATGACCTTGCCTTAGTGATTGTCTGGTGGTCCCTGTTAGTTTTCAAGATTTTGCAGTGTCATCAGAAGACATTTTTATGGTGACAGACATAAAGTACATGTAGACTCTCGCTTAATATTCGGTCTGTCTGTTCTCTTCAGTTTGCTTGTTAGTGTAATCGGGAAAAAAATAATTTGATCAGCTGTTGTTGACAGTTGTGTGCAGGCAGAAGTGAAACCGGTGAACTGATTTGTATGCGGACAGGATTTTTGCGTGTGTGGTAACAAGCTTAAGCTTCGCTCTGTAATCGGCTCCTTTGTGGTGACTGTTAAATGCACTGTGGGGTTTAGCATTATTTCACAATTTTTTCCTGTCGTTAAAAGAGCATAAATTGTCAAATGAGATTACGAGTGTCAAAGTCGCTCTTCTGCGAGCTGCTAATTTACTTGTGCTCACCTTTTCAGACTTTCACGTTCCCTCTGAATACCTAACCAACATCCACATAAGGGACAAGGTAATAATGAGCTGTGCCACAGTAAGACGAGAGGTCGCGCACATGGGTGCAAAACTAACTCTCCTTATTCTTTGCCGTCCTGCCTCTAGTTGGCTGCAATTAAACTGGCTCGATATGGCGAAGACCTGTTGTTCTACCTGTACTACATGAACGGTGGGGACCTGCTGCAGCTTCTGGCAGCAGTGGAGCTGTGAGTACTCGGTCCTGAGTGGTGATTGCTGCGGAAAATACTGGCTGTATTCCAGGATATCTTTATTGAGTTTGTGCTGGGAGTAGTAGTTTTAAAATGTGTCCTCTCCAGCTGGACATCGCCGACTGACCTTTTTCTCTCTCCCATTCTCATTCCTCTTTCACAACGTCACTCTCAAGCTTTAACCGGGACTGGAGGTACCACAAAGAGGAGCGGGTCTGGATAACAAGAGCGCCGGGGATGGAACCTACACTGAAGACCAACGCCTACGAGAGAGGAACCTACTACTTTTTTGATTGTCTTAACTGGAGAAAAGTAGCCAAGGTATCGGTCTTTCCGCTGCGTTTTCCTTCTTTAACCATCCAGCGAATAGCAAATAATAATCTAATCTGATAACTTTTCCTATCATGTTAAAATGGTGTTTGACTCCATTTGAAGGAATTTCATCTGGAGTATGACAAGCTGGAAGAGAGGCCTCACGTGCCAACAACATTCAACTACAACCCAGCCCAGCAGGCCTTCTAAGGCCCGACCAGTCCAAAGGCCGCAGCTGTTCCTGCACACGACGCTGTTGTCCAGGAGGGGCGCTGCTTGGTTTTTATTCCTCGAGGATTTGGCTATTTGACTGCGGGGGCCGATGCCACCATCAAAACTGCCCTGCCTTTCCAAAATTACATGCTGCCCAAAACACCAACACTTGTTCTGTTTTTATTCTTTATGTTCCTCCTGTTTTTTTTTTTCGTTTTGATTTTTTTTTTTGTTCTTGTTTTGAGCAGGGTCTGTGTTATGTTTACGTCTCTGAATCTGAAGCCTGTTTTGTTGCAGAAAGGAGGACTTGACCTTGTGGCACAGGACAGTGACAGAACAAGGGTTTTGCCTCGTATTCACAACAAGTGTTAAGAACGGAAAAAAGACGGAGGAAGCAAAGTAAATATTCTCCGGACGCAAGTGAAAGGGTGAAAGAAATGCAATGTTTATTGTTGCACTATATTTAGTAATAAAAGAACACAAAATTTGTTTGTGCTTTTTTATGTGAACACTCCCTGATATTTTTTTCCCTTTTCTGTTATGGGTCAGGGGGTTCATGCAACTTTTCTCACATACATCCCTTTTCACCTCAACCTTTTTTTTCTTCCCATTTGCATTGATTCCAAACTCTGTATTTGCACCACCAAACTGTTTTCTGTCTGTCTGTCCCTCTGTCTTTCTCTCTCTCCCTCTCTGTTGCTGTGAGTTTTGTGCCAGTTGAACATGGACACAAGTCTGGGAGACTTCTTTGGTTTCCACAAATGTGGACAAGTCCTCACAGAGGCTAAACAGCTACCAACGTTGCTCCGGAGCAAACAAAACACTTTCCAGTCTTTGTTACAATTTTGTAAGAAATGTGTACATTTTTTGTTTCTTTGCATCACATAAATTAGTATATGTATGTACGAATGTGTATATATGATTGCTATATATATATATATGTATGTATATATATATATATATGACATCTATTTTGGAAGAAATTTTGCCCTGCCTTGTGCCTCGTTTTTATGAGGTGAGCATGGATGCAATATGTGGATGTAACAGGACATTTCTGGATCTGCTGAACAGGGTGTCACACGACACTGTGGGCACTTACATCAAAATAATACAAAATTAAAATCTCATTTAAGGAAAGGCCTGATTCTCAGCCAAACACAAGGAAACAAAAAAAAAACATGGAGATGATCCCCCAAGTTTGGAGTCCAAAGCAAAAGAAGGGATGTACTTCCAAGTCGAGCTGTTTGAACAGCAGTGAACAGCAGCATTTCATAGCAAACGGAAAAACTGACAATTTGAGGAGAAAAAAAAATCCAGACCAATCTTGTATTTTCTGAAGTTAAAAGCTTCTTTTCTTTGTATTAAAGCAGAAAAGGCTTTCCTGAACCTTTCGCACGTGTGTGTGTTGTTCATTGCTCTTTAAAGCCACAGATCCCTTTTCCTATGTTTAATCTTGCAGGTGAAATATGTGCATCATGACCAAGGAAGACATATTTGTTAAATACATGTTTAATGTTTTCATCGAGAGCAAACATTAACTGCAAATGTAAACCTTTTGCAGTATCTCAACTTTTCATTTGAACGTTTTTATTACAAACTCATGACTGACAGACTGAATTCTGTTCAAAGTGCAGGTTTTATTAGTCTTCACAGAATTCTCTTTTCAAGCAAGTTAATTCATGGAATGTAATTTTGACCAAATTATGGCCTCATTTTCACATGTACCACATGTTGGTAGATACAAAATTGAGAAATAAAAATGAAACTCTTCCAGTGCTGCAGAAAAATAATGAAGCTTTTGTAATATGCAACACTCACAGGTCGAGAATCTTGTATGTTCAGAAGTAATTTGTCTAACTTATTAGGTAATTGAAAGTATCCACAATTTAGAAAGGCACAGACACACCTCAGTTCATACGATGTATAAAATGGACAAAACTAAAAGTAACAAATATGGCACTCAAACAAGATTATACACGAACACATTCTCAAGAGTCCTCATTACTGTGCTATAATCTACATAGGCATTAAGAACAGAGCTGCCATTAAAGGCCATGGACAATCAATCATAATTAGTGCATCAGACACGAACAGAGATGCAGCAACGTACTAAAATAAAAACAGACGCAAATTAGTCACTGACTGTCTCTGATCAGCAGAGGACGTACATACAGCCGAGGCTTCTACCGTAAAAAAATAATGCAGTCCGTCCAGACTGAATGTCAAAGTTTCAAAAGGCAATGTGGCAAAGGAAAGGACTCGCTTTGACCTTGTTACATCACCTTTTCAAATTGCAGTCGCTTGCGTAAATGCTACAAATTCAGAGTTCATTCAAAGCTATGGGATGTCGCATGGTGATGTTTCTGTGGGATGGATACTAAAAAAAAAAAAACACTTCCTGCAGTTTAAGCACACATTCTTTCTCCGATGAGGACAATCGCTCTTAAAAACAATAACTTTCAGCTGATTGTGGTTTCATCCAGTTTTCCGGCCTCTCTGTTAAACTCTCTCCTCGCACGTCTTCCGGCCAGCTGCATTCTCCCCTCGGTCGTAAAATCACGAAGACCGATCCTCCGGTCTCACAGTGGGCGGTCACTTTGAGGCTGCTTCAGTCGGGGTTGAGCCCTCTGAGGCGCCTCCTGTTTTGGCTGCGTCCTCTGGTGGAGAAAATGACAGTTAAGTTATTTGTGAGCTCGAAAGGAGGACGGAGCCAAGAGGCTTTCATCAATCAGGGTACTTATCTGTCTAACCATCTATGAAAAACCATCTGCAAAAAGCCTGTTGAACGCGGTGGCGGTATCAGGACTTCTGCATAATTAAAAGGCTCCATTAATCATCACAACACCACCTGACCTTTATCTTTCTTCTCCTGAGTCTCCTCGGCTGCCGTCTTGTCTGCTCTGAAGAAGATCCGGGCGCTGCTTAACGAGAAGTGCAGCAGCTCAAACTCCTGAGGTGGAGAGGGGCAGAGAAGGAGGTCAGAGTAAGAGATTATTCTACATCAGAGGGAGAGAAGCTGGGAAACGACACTACGTGAGGTGAAAGTGACAGGGTCATGTTCTAAAAACTACAGGAAACGCTCAATTGCTGCCTGTTTTTTTTTTTTAATTTTATTTTAGTTTTCTTCAGCATCAGAGTGATCACGTGACAGCCTGTCTGTAAAAACAAAGCAAAACTCACTGACCCCATGGCAGCATTACACCTCCTGTAGTTGCTGATCCAGTCAAAGGGGTCTGAAGTGTAGTTTATTGTGTGTGTGTGTGTGTGTGTGTGTGTGTGTGTCAGCAGACCCTGTACCTGTAGATAGACATCCAGCCTCTTCTGAG